>OMLB01018119.1:15155-36581 GCA_900302555.1 Myripristis jacobus | reverse complement strand
TAAACTTCCACAAAATTATTATAACTAAAATTGTTATCAAAGTTTATGTGTCAGGTACTTTATGTTTCTTTGTTGATGACCTAAATAGCCCTTTAAATAAAACATAACTCCCCCCCAGCCCCACTTATACATCCAGTATTCCTATTATGCGACAATGGAAAAATATGCAAATCACCATAAAATCTCACTGATTGATCTGAAATTGGAAAGAAATATTAATTTTTGGTGTTTTAATGGCATTATATTATTTCTAAGTACAGATTTTTGTTATTTATAACCAATGTGTTACAAAGAGTGTACAGGACATTGAAAACATATAATCATGTCAATTTCATGTTTACCCGGTAGTGCCCATTACATTAGGAACACTCATTAAATATGAAGCAAAAAAATGATGTTTATCATTCATTTAGAGACGTTAAACATTGGCTCGGGTCAAACTGACCCGGAACATAATAGGAGAGTTAAAGTAAACAAAAACACTTCTATAGCTCTGAAAGTAGGTGTACTGCTGCAGGAGGTGAACATCAAAGCACCTGTCATTTATTTATCTTCTTATGTTGTGCCAGAAAATTATTGCAAAACAAGTGAGGACAAGTGCAAGAACACAAACAGCGCTGTCACACGTGCACAACAGCATGACAAGGCACGGTGGGACAGGGGACAACACTGCAATGGAGCTGAAATCCCCCAGGTGCAGAACCCAGAGGTCACATTTAGCACCAGTAGTGGATTTTAAGTGACAGAAAATAAGATGCATGGGCTGCTCTACTGGGAACTGATGACGTTACACAAAAAACACTATGTTTGAGCTCAAATCTCTGTTAGTGTTGCAGTTATTAAAAAAAACAAAAAAAAAAACAAAAACAATGCTTTGTAAAATAAGGACAATAATTGTTTAAAATATAAATGATATAAGTAGTATTGTAATTTAAATCCTGTAATATACATCTACAGAATTGAGGAAAATAGGCGATTATTTTGCACAAACCTGTCAGCATTCAAATGTGCTCGAGTGTGCATTGATTCTGTTCTTACCCAAGAACAAATCTCCAACAAGAAAACACTGGTGAATGCCAGTAAGAGGGTTTTAACAGCAAATTTGTTCAAACTGGTGACTGTGGCCCAATAGCTAGATAGATATAGATAAGATAGCACCACTACTGTCCTACATAGCAGCTCGTGAAATAATCACATTTTACAAAATGAGTGAGCTATCCCTTAAAGTGGGACAGTATTGTTTTTTTTTGTTTTTGGTATATTGCTCCTTTCAATAGAAATGCTACACAGATCATGACTGTACCAGTGTGTTTCTCTGGTTCTCCTCTGAAACCAGAGAATTAAAGTACTGTCACTGAAGTGTTTTACCTCCCTTTTCTCACCAGTCTATCACATCAAATGATTCCTAATTTGAGGTCTCCAAGAGCCTCGAGGCAGTTCACAAAAATAGAATGCCAGGCTCTGGCACACTGCAGAGAGCGGTGTGTATTTGGTGCGGGATAGTTAGCCGAGTGAACGTCATGATACAGTTCCAATCCACAATATTGTTTCAGCTCACCTGAGCGTGCACAAAGACATCAATATGACTCCTGAACAAGAGCCTCACATGGTACAGGACTGTGTTCTGTTGTCGCTGCAGGGGATAAAAAAAGATGTCATTTTGTGCTGAGGACCCGAACATGATATTGGGAGCAATTCTGCTACAAATAAAGTGAATGAGTCAGCAGGCATCAGCCTGACGGTGACAGAGGAGGGAAGGTGAGAGAGGATAAAGGGAGAGCATGCTGTGACACAGGTGAGGCAGGATTTCAGCCGGTGAGGAAAAAAGGATCATCGCAGCACAGGACGATCACAGCTGTTTACCTCCGGCTTTGGAAAGCGATGCAAAACAACAGATAGAAACTACAGTCATCCCATTATGAAATAAAGGTGAAGAGCACACTGAATTACTGTGGATAGTAGAACTGGGGAAATTCACTCTCTGCAAAATGAAGTACTTTGATGAATATTTATTATTGATGAAATGATAAATTTTACATTCTTAATCAAACTTTAGAGGTAATATCTGCCATCATTCATAAATCAGAGCAGTGCGTCTGTCATCCCTTTGCCACGTAAATCCAAGTTGCATCCCTTATTCAAGAAAAACACAGGGGAACAATTTCCATAACATTTTTTAAAGATACATGATGAGCAAGATATGAGATTTTGTGGGAATAAGTAAGTAAACTCAGACGTTAGCTTATGAATTTCACACCGCCGATATCTGACCTATGAGCTCTGGAATAAAAATGGCCAAAATACTACCACTCTTCATTTTAACAAAGTCACAGCCCCACTGCCAGGTTAGTGTTTGCTCTTGGTTTCATGTCACCCTATATTTCATTTCAAGTGTCTGAGCAAAGGCAGCACTGATCATCAGGCCTCACACAGAAACATAATGACTAGTTTCCACACCAGTGATTTACATATGGGATGTGAGTCAGACATGGACATTAAACAGTCTAATGACATCAAGAAGCATCCAGCTCAAACTGGATTTGTAGCTCTGACTGACAGGTGATGCTGAGTGCTGGATACTGGCTGGATGCTTCAAATGCCTCCTGACATTGAGCTGACATTGTTCTGGCCTCTTGAAGTGTTGAAAAAGGTACTTCCGGCTAGTTTGCTGGGGTCACAAAAATAAAAACTTTTGCTTCTCAAAACAGCATGCATTCAAAATAGTAGCACATTTCTGTCACAAAACCAACTCCAGGAAAGGAGTCATGCGTGACATTGCAGGGAGGATGTCATACAACTTCATGTCCAAACATGCAAACTATCCCCTTCATAGACCAGCAGAGCCCTGCTGAACATTCAAAACCTGTAAGACACTGATTCAAACACACATTTGTCTGGATCAGTCTGTCGGTCCCTGATGAAGGCATTATGGTAAAATGACTCACACCCATCTATTATTGGAATTTTTCATTCATTGAAGTTATGCCTTATTTTGTGTTTGTTTTGACTCAAAATCCTGAAAATGTGTGTACACTGCATTGAAGTTCCTATGGCAAGTGACTGATGATCAGGTGAATGAATCACAGAGTCATGTGTGATGACAGTGGGATGGTGGATGTCACCTGACTAGAGTGACATGACTGTGACAGGTACAGATGTATCATCAGATGTACTGTTCTATGTACTGTCAGCTCATGACGGCTCTGGAGGATTCAGCGCACATGTATTTTCATATCTGTGTGGTGGCAGACTGTAAAAACTGAAAATCATTTTGAAACTGCAGCACACACTGGTCTGGTCCTGAAAAGCTCCTCCGTCTCGAAGTCCAACTGTAATATGGCAACTGAAACACTGAGGCTTAATCCCCAAATAGTGTGTCATGACTACTGAGCTCCAACTAGTGGAATTTCATTATATTGTACTATTCCACTGCTGCCAGGTTTCCCTAGGATTTATTACCAAAATGTAAGAGCACAGTGATTTCTATCTGATGACTTCTCAGACAGATTCCAATAATGACATCTATAATTTTGTCAGTTTAGTGAGGGGACTGTCAATATTTCAAACCAAAACCAGCATGAAAAAGAGAAAGCTTTTGATACAAATTGTGCAATAATCAAAAATGATTGTTAAATATTAGAACACGAGGTTTGTTAGCACAACTGTGAAAACTGAATTCCTCCAAGTTAAAAGTCAAAGCTGTGTAGAGAGAAGTGAACACTGTCTCATACTACAGAGGCCATGCTTATGACCTCTGTGACCATTTCTTGTTTCAAATAAGGAAGGCACACATAGTTTCAAATATCTTCAAATACAACTGTTGTCCTCATCCTGCAAGGCTTTTCCAGACCTTTGAACTCATCAGTGATGCTCGGTCTTCTTGAGGATCCAGATCTCGTTCCTGCGGTTGCTGAGTTTCATGGGGCTGTCATAGCCGGCCGTGTAGTACGGCTGCTCTCTGAAGGGAGCGCCGTCTCTCTGCAGGCTCGCCACCAGTTTCTGGCACTCCTCGAGCTTCATCTGCTCTTTGGCAAATCCCCCGTACGTTCTGACAGGGACAGGACACGAGATAGATGTCATCTTATGTTCCCAGGGTGCCGTTTTCCCTCATAATTTTCCATAATTATATTTTTTACAAATGCATATGCGGATAGAGCAAGTTCAAGTACATAATCATTCACTTTATTTTTGTTTTTAAATTTTTGCTGGAATTTCCTGGTACTTTTTTCCCAATTTGGGGGTAATTTTGTGACATTCTTGTTATTTCTTTTTATTTATTTATTTAATAAAAAATGTTGTACATTTTCTGGTAATATTTTGCTAATTTTTCTAATTGTCTACTATTTGCTCCCACTGGTGCCACACCCCTGATTTAGATCATACATTCTTACTGTTTACTGTTTTAAGCTTAAAATAGCTTCCACCCCTGGCAAAGTTCTGGCCTCCTGAAGTGTTGAAAAAGGTACTTCCAGCTAGTTTGCTGGGGTGACAAAAATAAAAACTTTTGCTTCTCAAAACAGCATGTATTCAAAATAGTAATACATTTCTGTCACAAAACCAACTCCAGGAAAACACTCAGACGTCAAAATCACTTGGCACCATTTTCTCACCATTTTTTCAAGCACTACACTGCCAGGGAGGATTTCATACAACTTCATGTCCAAAAATGCAAACTATCCCTTTAACTCTCTCTACAACATTTCCTTCACACAAAATGTAGCCATGGAAGGGCATCTACATTTTCTTTATTTGCTGTATTTGCTGTGGTTGGTTGAGTGTTCATTTCAACCTGCTGGTACAGCATGAAGGCACTAATAAAGATCCACCGTTTTCCAGGAAGGAAAAGTAACAGGAGTTCATGGGGACATTAAGTGTTAAATCAGACTTGATCATCTAAGCACTCTGATCTGCAGTGAAATCCACACAGACTTCATAAACAGGGGCCTTTAACTCAGACACACAGAGGCCTATGACTTTTTTTCTTTTCTTCCTTCTTTATATTTTACATAAAATTATGAATACATTTCTTTCTGGTTATTTATTTCTTTATTTTCTGGTCATTGTCTTGTAATTTTTACTACATTGCTAATTGCTTGCTAATTTTGTATTCTTTTTTGGTTGTTTTCTTGTTTTTCCTGTGTGTAATTTTGTGTCAACTTCATGGCAATTTGCATGCAATTTCCCCCCCAAAATTGTGGGTAATGTGGTAATTTTATGGTAATTCTTTGTCATTCAATTTTAAATAGATCATGTTTTTGAAAGAAATGGCGTGAATGTGCCCAGATTTCAGTGGTCAGCTGACCTGACGTAGACGGTGAGCTGCTGCCTGTCTTCTATGAAGACCTGCGGGTCGCTGGGCTGCGGCGGGTCGGCCTGGTGCTCCTCTGGGATGTAGAAGGACAGGGTGAACGTGCTCTCACATGCCGGGCCGGCTCCGGGGTCCACCCGGCACGACACCGGGACTGTCATCTCCACCTTGACCTCTGGGGGTGGCAGCAAACACACACGGCAAAGACTGTGAGGACCTGAGAGAGAAATCGCACGGCACCAACACACAGACCGACTAACAGGACAGCAAGCAAAACACAGCGTCTCTCTCCTACGCAGCCAACTTTCAGTCCCGGGCCATATTCACAGTTTTTCAAGAATCAGTATGATCATGATGGGCGATATGGAAACCACTCAGACGCTGCCTCTCCATCTGAAAGACAGCTGCACAAAAGTGAGTGGGAAGGGCAACATTTCCAATAATATCGTTACAATTTAGTTCCCTTTCCCCTTGATTTGTAATTTTGTTTTAAAGAAAGACAAAAATGTTGCATTGTGGCATGATGCCCTGACTTAGCTCCACAGCACCAGCATTTAACCACATGAAATCTGATCCAGCATCACTGATCTCACCTTTAAATTCACATCTTTTTTTTTTTTCATTTTTTTCCTCTAATTTTCTGTTTTGTCAAATTTTGTGGTAATTCTTGTATTTTTGGGCATTTTACTAACATTATTAGTAAGGCTGAAAATATATGAATTATTTTTGACAGATATCGGGATGTGATATGCTTTACACTCTTAGCAGGAATGACTCATTTTTATACTTGATCTTCACTGAAAAACCTTTGAAAATGAAGGTGTGACTTTTTCCAGGATCTGCACCAAACAAACATGTTGCAGCTTGCAGGTCAGGGCGTCTCTGTAGCACCGTAATATTTATTTACAGCAATGTTTTGTCACACATTTCACTTTAATCAGCTGTAGCTCCTGTAATCTGGACGTTGTACTTGGGCCATATAGTGATATGGTTGATAGGTTGATCTGTGGTCTCTGCCTGTGCTGTCCAGCTGCACACGTATTAAAGTGTCCAGGCAGACGGTGCCTGGTGACACCTGAGCAGATGGTGCAGATAGAATCAAGAGGAGCCCAGAGTGAGGCGCATGTTACATGTTCCAGATCACTTTGTCACCCCACTAGTGTCACGCTACATCAGCTCACAACTAAGTCCTGTGTGAAATGCTGAGCAGAACAGAGGCAGAGCTGCTGAGCAAACACAGCCGCTGTTTCCCCTGCCTTCATCTCTTGTGAGGCAAACACAACTTGGCACTTTTCACTGATTTTTTACTTACACTTTCTCAGAGAGTGTAGGAATATACAATTACTAAAGGCTTGAATCTTTGGCTTAACCCACTGAATCCCAGGAGCCAGTGGGCAGTAGGGCTTTTTTTTTTATTACAAAAGCAAATGAATAGAAAAATCAGTGGAAATAATTACAAAATGAGGAGTAGATATTGCAGTTTTTTTGCCTCATTTAATACACCTCTATATGGGCACCATTAGCACATCAAGTTGGTCCTCGATTTCTTGCCATGTTCGCTGTAGCACAGCCTCATCAATGGTGGCAGTGGCATCAGTGATCTTTTGCTTCAGGTCGTTGATGTCCAATGTGATTAAAAACTTTGATAACCACTGAGTACATAGAACATATCTGATTAACATATCTCATCAATTGCTTTTGTAATAGATTTTTTAAAAATTGTAAAGAGACTTTGTGGACACCCTGTACATTTATAATAATGATCAATTTGTTTCTTGGATTTTTTGGGAAATTTCTATGTCTGTTTATCCTTTTGCTTTGCATCTTTTTGCTACTGAAATATTTATGCTATTCTCTTTGATCACAATGTTAAATCTTTTTTTAAGAATCATGAATTATTCAGTTCAAAGCATGTAATCAACTGAGGCCAAAGCCAGAGTGAGTCATTCTAGTTCTTCTAGCGGACTAATACAGCTGAATCAGCAGATTATCATTGCAATGAATGAATCCCTAAAGCCCTTACAAGTGGACAATGAAAGCGGTTTCAAACATCTCATTTGTGAATGCTGTCAATCAAATAAAGCTGACTGAGAGGAAAAGTTTCTCCTGCATCTTGTCTTGCTTTGCTCAGCCGAGCCAAGCAGCACGTCTGCCCACAACCCTGACCAGATTCTCAGCCAGGACCCAAACACAGTGTGTGTGTGTGTGTGTGTGTGTTTTTAAGATTTCAGAGGTAAAGAATTGCCAGGTACAACTTCTGAATTATTCTAAATGACACTTCTTCTTGCAATGTAATATTTATGGAGGAAAACTTTCTGCCATCATATTTTAATGATTCTTCTTCTTGTAAGAAATGACTTACAATTTTGAAACCCAGGAACCTTTTTATCTGTAGTATTGGATTTATTTGTTGTAATTTTGTATTGTTTTTAACTAATTTTGTTGCTTTTGTGCTAATTTTCATGTAATATCCTTTCTTTACTGTTTTGCTAATTTTCAGTTAATTATTCGTTTATTTTATCTAGTTTATTAAGATAATGACTTCCTTTCTATTATTCTATTATTATTATTCTCTCCATGTAGAGATGGGAAATTTCTTTTTTCAATAGAGTTAGAGTAATCTCATTTTGTAAAATATATTGATGACAAGAATGCCAAATGAAAGAAAAAACTTTGTATCAAGACTTAAAAATCAGGGAGTGGGCAATATATAGTACCGTATTAAACCACACTAAAGCATCACATCACAGCTGGGATGCAGCTTTCTGAAGCCTGCTGGCGCCTCTCAGCTCAGTTGTACTGAGGACAATTCTATTTGCAATTTCTTTTCTGATCACTAATCTTTATGCAAACTTGTTGAAGCTCACTGCTCTGATTGTTGCCTTGAATGTAGTCAAAGAGGCGATGGAAGCCGGTTCTGGTGGCTACATCCCACTGCATCCCCGTCATAGAGGTGCTCACCCACTTTGTGGCCTGGTAGGTGCGAACTTCATAGTCTTGTCCCTAAAAACAAACACACCACTCTTTAATATAATTGTGTCATTTTAGGAGTCCCTGTGCCACTCTTCCTACCAATCAGTTTGATGATGGGACCCATAAGTTAAATTATACATTTTTTTCATACTGATGGACACATGAGATTTAAAAGGCACGATGGTTCTTGCCAAAGCAACAGGTGGAGCTTTGGATGGAATAATCGGAAAAAGCAGGAATCTAAAAGACTTTGGTGTTTATTCATACTGTAAACCTTTCCAGGCTTGTGTATGTCCTGAGCTTCATTATTATGCAGGAGTCTGGGGTTCTATGAACTTTCCCTTCTGTGAATCAGGACAAAACAGGGCCATTTGATATCTCCTGGATGTGCACAAGCAAGGGTGCAGATTTTTTTCTGAGAAGTGCGGAGAACGGGGACTGATGTCAGCACTGGCCAATCCTCAGAAAGAACAGTTGTACAACACAGTAGACAGATAATTTATACTGTATTGTATAGTACAAAAATACATCTATACGAAAAAATGATGTGCCAAGGAAACTGGATCTATTCTAAAGTAACACAGTTAAGTTACAGAGCTACACTGCAGACTCCATCCACGTCACGGGATGTCCTGTCGCTCCTGTCATCCACCTTACACCTGGTAGTTTCCCTTGCTCTGCAGCTGGGGGAAAACCTCAACCATGGCCTGCCATCATAAGCAGCATCAGTTGCAGCAACTTTGGTCTTATGGTCAGCGATCATTTTCAAATCGGGTTGTTTACACATACAGATTATACACACCTCAGATGAAAATAAGAACTGTTAAAAAAATAAGAATTGTTAAAAGAATCCTCATCAAGATCATCTTGTTTGGAAGAGTGCGTGTATGTGTATACACATACACACATGCATAATTACGTTTTTTTGTTGTTGTTGTTGTTAATATGTGGTTCTCTTCCATTCAAAACCGATATAGCAGTGGTCTACAAGACAAAACAGTTAGGCTACCACTGGTCTGACAGTCTATTTCATGCAGTAATGACAACAACAATAGTGACAATGCTAATACTGTACCTGTCCCTCCTCTGTGGTGAACCTGGGGCTCTGTAAGCCAGAGGAGAACAGGACCTGGCCCAGAGCTCGTAGCATGTCTCTCTGTCTCCTGTGAAAGAGCAGCAGTTCAGTACTGATCTGGACTTCTCCTCACAGCAGGGTGGTAGCCTCAGTCATGTCATCTACCTTCCGCCTTCACATGTTTACAAAGGAAGCTTGCAAATGACATCTCTAATCCAGAAAGCATGGACGTAGCACTTCCTTACGTAACTTTTGCTAAGCTAGATAGATAATTTCATCCATCCATTCGGGTCATTTTAGGTGGAGAAAATGCCAACTTACCTGTCAGTTCGCCCTTTAGTTTAATAGAGAAAATACTCACACTCCCGTGCACTCGGTCGTTTCGAGCCCCCTCCCAGGGCGAGGCGTGCTCTTGTTTAGATAAAATCACACTTCCGGTTACGTAAACGCCGCTGAAGATACCACGTGTTTTTTGTTTTGTAAGCGGTGATATAATATTAAATAAAAAGGCGGATAAACTGACTAGTTTGCATGACCCTATGTTGAAAGGCAATTATAATTTCAGAATATAATTTATTATTTATATATTTATAATTAACTAGTTAATTGACGATTTTGTAGAAACATTTTTTTAAATCTCAAAACACTGAAATAACTTTGCGTTTAGTTTTATTACTCCGCAAAACCGTATAGGTCCACAAACTAAAGGCAACATTAAAAAAAAACCCTGACAGCTGGACTTTAGTCTGTTTGCAACGTTACAATATCTATTTGAGTGTTGGCTGCTTTCTAGCAAACTGTTTACGAAGTCAAAGGCCCACACCATCTGTGTAGCTCATTTCTTTTCCAGTTTGTTTAACTCTGTTGTTCCCGCTACGTGTCGAGTTTATCATCACTGACCTGAGGACCAGTAGCGTTTGTCTTTTCAGACTGACTACCCAAATTAAAAGTTAGATTTTGAGACATATCCATCGTTAACAACACGGAGACAGGTGTTTCAGTTAGCGGGTTAGCTTGTCAGCAGCAGACGCACCTGTAGGTGATAATTAGCTGTGAATTTAGCACGTGCTGTCGCGGAATAATCCAGATGAAGTGATGCGGCTCATGTTAAAGTACAGTACACACGGCTCGCGACCCACTCAGACCGCCAGAGCAGGGTCATCTGTTGTATGTTACATGTCCAGCCAAAATCCAATTTCACAATGTAATCAGAGGCATTTCTGAGAAGAGCGAGTCACTTTTATTTCACACAGTTATTAACTGCAACAAAGAATTTGATGGCTTTACAAGAAAAAAAATAAATCATAATCTGCAGTATTTAACAAATGATGGAGAAAAAGGTATGACAGTCCAACAGGAAGCACAAAGAGGTGCGCGGAAGATGGAGCAACAAACCCAAAACCTAACAGAAAACGTATCAAGACTTCGAATTCACACGCTCACTCCAGCACAGATCAGTAAAGAATCACAGGAGACGTGCTACATCTGAAACTGATATGCATATGTGCACTCCAGGTGAGGAACTGATAATATGCGAGAGCTACCATATAGTTAACATGTAGTTCTTGTATTTGGATACCAGCTGCAGAGCTGCGAGAGAGGAAACATGTCACCGTTTAGTGTGAGAGGCAGGACAGCAAATCCATGTCTCTAAGGAGTGAGCAAGATGAACAAACATGATTTAAACGGTCCCAAGCAAGGCAAGCCAGAGCGTGTTTGTTTGCAGAGTTGGATGCATTGTGTAACCTTGGTTTGAAACCGTATCCAGCACTATCAACTTGCAGATGCATCTCTCTAAATCACTATGCACGCACACAAACATGGACACACACACACACACACACACACACACACACACACACACACACACACACAGAGGCATGGCTTTGGTGGGGAACTATAAAATTAGTCTACAGGACCATGCAACCCAACATGTCCCAGTCCATTTACATTCTCAACCAACATCCTCCACCCACTGTCTTATGTGCCGACTTCAGTTCGTTCTAAGTGACAGAGCTGGGAGCAGTGGAAAAGGCAGAGAGAGAGAGGTCTGTCAAGTGTCCATAGCGAGCAAGGACTCACAGCCAGAAAGCTCAGTAATCATTCCTACACTTTGATTCCCTAACTCCAACTACAAGCAGATTTTGACCGTTATTCTGAACCAATATAAAATAACATTGTATGTCTTAAGTACTAGCTGGCAGAGCCCTGGGACTGGGAGGATCAAATACGGCCCTCCCTTGGACTTGGAGGATCTCTCAGGGCTGGTAATTCTGGTGGATGAAGGACAGCACGTCATCCTTGGACAGTTTCTCAGGGTCCATCCGTGTCTGGGAATCGTGAACTATGACCCCTTCCACCCACGCCCAGAAGAGCCGCTCCGAGTGGCAGACGCTGAGGGGACAGAGACAATGAAATGTTTGCAAATTAATCCATCAAGACTGATACATGAAAGAATGTTGTGAAGTATCCCTCCTCATATGTAAAATTAATAATTTCTCACAAGCTCATGTCAGAAACTCCCCTCTCAAAGTCTTGGCTCCATTTTGTTGGTATTATGTCAGTTTTAAAATCTAATTTGCTCTTTAAACCTAACCCTTATTTAATAATTTCAGCTGTTGAACCATTATTGATTATTGCTGATCTGCTGAACTGTCAGAGCAATAGTGTACATTATGTATGGGACGATACTGATTTTACCATGGATCGCAGTAAACACTCAAAGAGGTTTTTTTTTGTAAAGATGATTTTTGGCATTTCTGCTGTATTTGACAGTCACAATGAAGAGAGAGAGGGAGGGCAGAGCAGAGAGTGGGACTGACCTGCAGCAAACAGCCTGAGGGTGGGTTTGAACCCAGGACATTGCGATCAGGACTCAGCCTTAATAAATGGTACGTGCTCTTATCTGGTAGGCTACCAGGGCACCCCCACATTCTCAAAAAGTTGACTGTGGTGATAATCATGAATATCCTCAAGAGTGACTTGAAAAAGATGTATATCTTCGCTAACGTACAGTCCTATGTTGATTCTCCTGATTTATATATGACGTAAAAAACCAACATTTGTTTATTAACAAAATGTAAGGTAAACTGATTTGAGGATGTTTTAGTAACATTTAGTTTGAAGCATACTTTGATGATGATGGGGATAATATTGCGAATTGCAATTATTTTGGCCAGGATAAACATGACATGAAATTTTCATTTTGTCCCATGTTTAGTGTACATAATGATATCAACAGCAGTCATGGAAAGAATACTAGACATTGCAACACAAGTATTGTTGTTATGCTGATAGCTATAAGTACTAATGTAAAATCTTGTTAAAGTAAAAGTAGTTCATTTAAAATGTCCTCAGAATAAAGGTTACTGAATTACTTCAAGAAGCAATATCATTACATACGATCTGTTCTATGCAATTCCATGAAAGTGCAAACTTGAAAGAAAAAAAAAACTCAAAATGCTACACAATTTCAATAATATGAGTAGATAGTTAGTTCCACCACTGATCACTAGCATATAGACGTGGTATGTCATTTCTTGTTTCAGATATTAAATAGCAGGCGTTTTGCATTAAACAGAAAAAGACAGTTCAATGTCGAACCTGAAAGGACCAGACCAGTGATTTTGCATGTTAATATCTACAAAATGTACCAAACATCATGTTTCTGCTGATACTTTCCCAGAGCAAGAAGTCATGTTTTGGAACTTAACTCCCCAGGAGAAGCCAGAGTGCCCCATCACTGTAATTAAGTCTTCCACATTAGTTTTCCTAAAAGCAGCAGCACTGTTGTGTTTTGATGACTTGAAATTGAGGGCAGTGAAACAGTGTCTCTGCCGGTGACAATAGTCCCTGGAGGAACATTTGCTTTACACAACCAATTATCAATTCTGTGGTTTATGAATGGTGGTGACTTTGTTAACAGAAGCAGGACATTATAAGGTGTCTGTTTCATCAAAAATTCAAATTTTAAAATGGATGGATTTCAATTATATGTTGTGAAATCTTCAGTAGCCCTGCTGCAATGGTTAATTGTAGTAAAATGGGTCAAACATTCAATATCATCCGTATGATCCTTCAAGCAGCCATTACAATTTGAAACTGTTGCTTCACCTACTCACCATCACCCAAACTATAAAACTGAGTGAAGAGGGTTGTTATATGGGTAGAGAGGACCGTACGTACTGGAAAGGGGCAACAGAGTTGGATGGCAGGTTGTAAGTGGACTCCTTGGTTGTCTTATTATAGAAGAACTTCTTCTTGGAGTTCTTGCTGTACGCCATCGTCCACGGCTCTAAACGGTGGAGGAGGAGGAGGAGGAGGAAGTGTGAATGAAGGTTGGTGTTTGAGATATTTTACAATCTCCTCTTCACACATTTCTGATGGAACATACTGTATAAACAACTACCTTTCTATGAGTTTGCACACATGCATGCATATATTTGAAACACTATATTTGCACACAGGATACACCCACAGTGCACCAACCATTGACAGTCTTGATGATGTAGAGGCCTGTGGGAAGGAAATGGCGGTCGTCTCTGCCAGTGTAGGACAGACGAGGAACTCCTCCAGAACTCTTTGTCACCTTCATCTCTAACCTGGATGAGGAGGATCAGAATGTAAGAGAACAGTTTGACCTCTGTCCTGAGCACCCAAGCTCTAACAATCACTGTGTGCTGGATATTACACAGTTTGTAACTTGTATGTGACTGTTGTCTGGTCATACCTGACAAAGATCTTCTCCATCTCCTCCAGCCTGTAAACTTCCTTTACTCTAATGAGAAGACACAGATGTTACATTAAAATAACACAGAACAAAGAGTGTGGTGTTCAAAGGCCTTTCATTCATAGAAAGCAGAAGACTTTTCATACCTAATTGGGTTCATGTCTGGTCGGCTGGGCTTGGACACGGCCTTCACAAACTTCTCAGCCATCTGAATCCTGGAGACAAAATGGGCCTCATTCATTAAACGATACAGAACTGGCATTAAAAAAAAAACTAATGTCATTTCAACTGCTAACCACACAGTGCAATGTTCAAACAGCATCTGGCAACTTGCAATCTTCTAACCCTATAGAAATACAGGTTCAAAATGAGCTCCACAGTCCACAGCGTTAATTGGTAGACATGAATAAGTTTAGCCACTGAGAAAATGAGCTTTAAACATGGCAGAAAGGCAAAATGGCCAACTAACATGAAAGTACATAAAGAAGCCAAAAAATGAAGAAAAACAGGCACATGGGTACTCAGTTTCATGCACTGTATTTCAAACTCTGAGCTGTCAGAGAGCCATCAAAGATTGGAATATCTACCAGTGTAAAAAATGAACCAGCTGTAGTAGCAGGGACAATGTTGCATCTAAGGTGCTTCCCATCCCTTTATTTTGAGCATTTTATGTGAAAGATTGCTGTGTGAGTCAAGTGTCCTACCGTTGGTTGAAGTGCTGATCTCTAACGTCAGTGCCGTTGAGTATTAGTGCATCAAGTACATGTACTGCATTGATTCTTCTCTGGGCTTTACCCTGAAAACCAAACATATAATAGAATGGTGAGACCTATGCCCAAGATATAGCACAGATGTAGCAACAGTGATGCCCCATTACAGTGTATTTGCAGAAAAATACAAGTTTCAGACCTTAAAGATGAAGACGAAAAACAAATAATATAAAAAAAGGGTCTGAAAAACCCTCCAGGAAGAAATGTGTAGATATAGTATTCTGTTAAATGTTTCATGAATGTAAAGCAGCTCTATGCCTGGAATCAGGTGTGATGCCTGAGAACTTCCAGCCATTAAGCTTATGCTATTTTGGTTAAGCCAGCAGGTGGAAGAAGTCATTTCTGTCCCACTGGGAAGCGAGGCTACAAACCACAATGTTGGGCAGTCAGTCAGTGGGTCGGTCAGAGGTTAGGTCCAGAGGGGCATATCTCCAAATCTATTTGGATTGCCATAAATTGAACCACAACATTTGTGTTGGCTAAACGGTGATCAGGTACAGGGCAGAAAAGTACACCAAGGTTAGAGAGGTGCCAGCTACAACAAAGACAGTGTACAATCAAATTACAAAGAGGATCGCACACTCCAGTCCCAATGCACAGGCAACTGTTTATTTAGTACAATGCCAACATTTCAAATTAGATCTCAGTTAGAGGATGAAACTTGTCAATTTAGGTAACCACATGACCTTCCCTCTAGCACCATCAGCAGGCCCAGGTGGACATCTGTGTTACAAAAAATGCACTTCATCATCATTATTTGTGTCTTAACTGAGGTTAACAACCTTTGGGGTTTTGACCCGATTGTCATTGAAGTCAGTCACAACAAAATGCATTCTGAGGCAGGAGGCAGTCATGTCCCAATCGCTTTTTTGGGCCTTTTCAAATACAATGTTGGCTGCTGAGGTACACGCCCAGCAGTGATGCATGGTTTACAGTTTGCAGGCACTGTGGATAATCTGCAGATCATGCAGGCCAGGTCATAAAAATTAACATCCTGATTAGCCGTGGACAGGTTACGGGTGGGAGAAATAATACATCATAATTGAGGAAAATATTAACTCCAGTTTTTAGTTTTGCTGCTTAAATGTCCCACGATATTTGCTGCAGTGAGACTACTGTGCACATAGAAATGTTTACAATTACTGAAAGCAGCCACTCTAATCTTTACAGTAAATTGTTAAAGAAAACATTCATACATTAATACAACACAAAATAAACACCTGGAAAGCTTGAGCTGTTTGACAGAATTTAAACAGCAACACAGCCCACAGCGACAGGTGGAGGTGGAGTGTAATGTCCATGTAGGTGCAGGTGTCTAAACAATTCATTTGGGTGGACGGCAGGTGGATAATTTTTGCATATATGCAGATTTGGATGATGTCAGAGCCGAGCTGTTCATCACTCTTGCCAGTGTTAGCAATCGCAGACATAATTATATGTCATGATAATGGCTAATTGGTTAAGGTTAGGGTTAATAATGCGGTACACAATGACAAACAATGCACATAACGAAGAAACAATGCATTGAAAAATCCTGCAAGAGTTTAGCAAAACTAGGGTTATCCTGTAGACACGACCGTCTCCAGCCCCTTGACTCACCTCGCCCTTGAGCTCCTGGACAATCTCCACACTGAGAAGCGTCTCTCTGGGAAGCTCCAGCTTGAAACTCTCCAGTTTCCTCCAGCGCACAGGCATCTTGCCATCCCATGTGTATATCTGAGACTTCTGAAAAGACCAAGAACGAGACCAGGGTGAGAACAGATGAGGAGATGAGACCAGGTGAAAAAATATTGTTATGAGTCATGAGTCATAAGTGGAGTGTCTGCTCAGCTGTTTTTGTTTTTTAATGGTTATCTTTTGCCAGAGAACTGGATCTGTCCAAAGCATAAAATAGCTTTGTTGATAGTGGCTGTCCCATTAACACAAGACAGCAAGACAAGAATTAACGGAGTTGTGTGAAACCTGCAGTTATTCATAGTTTCACAGTACATAATGTAATGTTCAGGCTTCATTTTGTTTATCAGTGCTCAAACAGGGACAGGATTTGTGTAAGAAACAAGAACATACATTTTTTTTGTGTAACATGATTTTTTCACATGCTGTAAACCATAAGTTAAAAAATACTTAGATACAGAGAAATGATGATGCTTATCCTGACTGGCATGTCATGAAGAGTCTAATTCATGTCAGAATTATCTTATAGTGAGAAAAAAGTGGTGTTGTCTGTCTCTGTGGACTCACCCCAAGTGCTAGCAGGAAGATCTGCTCGCCACCTCCCACAATGCAGCGGTAGTCCAGGACGTGCTGTACCTTATCTAGTGTGCTGGAGTTGAGGGGTGTGAGCTTACACTGGAACGACTCCACATCTGAACCCTGAGGTGACAGCAGATGGAGGATGAAGCAGAGAGGCAGACACTCACTGCATTTTCATGAACTTCAGGTTATTCACCTCATACGTGGAGTTATCTGGTTTCTCAAATGGAAACGAGAACGCCAGTTTCCATAAAGTAAGGGATTCCTGAAGTTGGGCTGAGACAGCTAGATTTCTGATGAGGAAACTCAATTACTGATCCATGTAAGGGTAAATGTAAACTGCTTTTTTTGTCTGCGCATATGCAAGAAAAGAATGGATCAGGAAACTGACAGGATAAACACAAAAACACACATTGTAAAACACTCAGGAGAATAAAAACTTTCCATTCTCCATCCACTGAAAATTGCTTCATAATGTGTGCGTGTAAATGTAGGCAATGAGACCACTTAAACATTTTACCTCAACCCCACTGGTAGAATAGAACAAATTACTGGGAAAAGGCAATAGGGACAAAATTAAATATCACTACCACTGACCAACTACTTTAATACTGATACTGTAGGGATGACTACTGGGGCTTTCATACGATATTAACACACAAAGTTTTTTTTATATAAACAGGTATCAGTCACAAGACAAATAACAGCAACTAGAACAGTTGATAAACTTCAGAAAACTGCCTTTTACTTTAATGCGGCTGGGAGATAAATCGATTAATTTGAGTTTTTGTTTTAAACTGATGCCAACAACAGCAGAATTGTAAAATCAAGATTTTGACTACATATGTTATAATGTGGGGAAACAGCCACTGAGTGCCAAACAAGCCTCAATTCACTAATCTACACAGCATGCCCTGAAATGCACATGCAAATCACCAGTCACATGATCATGCCTACAGTCTCCCATTTAGTAGTACAATACAAGCTATTGGAAAAACAAGAAAAAATCACAATGCCCAAAATCTCTCTAGTCTAATGTCACTACGTCAATATAATATCAACACATTTCTGAGCCCTACAAAGTACCCATCAAAGTTTAACATTTCTACTATCCTTTTATAATTTAGATAAAACATTTATCACAACTATATCATATGCAGCAGGGCATCTTTAGTCCCAGATATTATCTGACCTTAATCAATTCGTAGAATTTTGACTTTGGATCTGAGGAGGCAGGAGTGACTCTGGCCTTGTCAGGGATCTGCAAATGGAAAAAACACACTGGGTATTAGAGGGGAAACTGCTTTGAATGGTAACAGATTATGTAGCAACACTTCCATTAGCTCTGTCAGTGCTCAGTGTACAAAAAAGTACAAAAATCCCTGTTTTCCTACTCACCCCCCACAGCTTCAGGCATTCCTTCCTGATGTCAGCTTGCTTGGGCTCTGAAAGGGTGCTGGAGACACACACGCACACAATCACACATGCTTGGTTACACTGAAATATAGAAAATGGACATATAAAGAAATACAGACATTTGGAAACTCACGGGTCTAAGACGTAGGCATGGATCTTGGCCAGCGCCTTGATCTGGACTGCACAGTGGCTACAGGGAGAGATAATTCAACCTCCATCAGTCTGAGATTGCATTTTGATCATGCAATGATTTCAGCCTTTCTGTGTGCCTACTGTGTGACTCTACCTCTCGTTGGAGTTGACCATGTACTGGTAGAAATCGGTGTCTTCCTTGATCAGGCTCAGGGGAACCACGTCAGTGACATCAGTGTCTGAGTTCTTCAGCTGGTTGAGCTTCAGGTTGACCTTGAACATGTACTCTCTCACAGCGTCTGAGCCAGGCTTCAGACCACGGCACACAATGTACCTGTGGATGACAGAAAGCTGATGTAAGGGGAGAGATATACAGTAATGTACACTCTTTTTTATCAGTCTAAATCACAAAGCGGGGCTACAACAGAGACGAGTATCTCATCCTGTGTAATTGAAACGCCGCAGATTTGCCTTATCTGCGTCTATTAAAGTTTGGTGTCAGGTATGATGACTGGCAGGAAATTATTTCTGCAAACAGAAAGCAACAAATCTAAAGTTACAAGCAAAATACAGAACTTTCTCCTTGACAGCAGTGAGTGAGCACACTGTCAAGAGAAAGCTGGACTCACTGACTGTAACTTAAATTATTCAGCAACTCCAATTTCTGTACCAGCCACTGAGGAGAAGAGATTTATTTTGATCCATGGACTGTGCAGGTTACTGACAGTACACTGTGTGACATCTGGATACTGAAGTTTCACAAAGCAAAAAGTTTCATCGTGCTGCCACTAGGTGCACTCAATGTGCAAAACGTAGTACAGATGGAACATAATGTGGTTTTTGTTATCCAGCAGTAATGCAATACTCAGAACACATTTCCCCAAATTTAAATTCTTATTTTGTTTGTCTTCTCCACGGAGTGTAGAGCAGAGAGGCAAGTACAACACAGCAACCCAGTAGGGTTTATGTGTCTTGCTCAAAAACACAGTTTTTATGTTTGCCAACATGGAGGCTTCACCGCAGGTCTTTCAGTGTAAGGATAGTCTCTGTAACCACTAAACCACCTTCCCCTGATCAAATTACCACAACCATGCATGTGTGGACGTACCTTTCAGAGTTGGCAGGCCGGCTGGTGACCGGTTTGAACAGGGAAATTCTGTCAAAGCACAGGAAGAGCAGGTAGACCAGGCCGACACTGAAGGGGGTGAACAGGTCAAAGGTCTTGCACAGGAAGTGGCCACCTAGGGGAAACAGACAGCACCACTGTAACTCAGTGGTGTGGATTTTTTGGGACATGGACACAAACATAAACACATGCACACTTACTGGGGAGGGTCAATTTTTATGTTCTTGCATATTTTCAATTGCAGAATACTTTTCTAAGAGCACAGTTTCTTGATATAATAGATTATATTCCTATGTGAAAACAATGGAACCACCTGTACATAAAACATAAAACATATGTTTATTGTGACAGAATTGTGAAAGATTTTTGGTAGTTCAACAGAAACTATGGGCAATTCCAAAACAAAGAGCTGGACATTATTTTCCATACTTTGACAGCTTTTCAGGACCCGTGTGGGTAAAATGAATGGAAGAGTGGGCAGCCTGGCCACCTGGCAGTAGCTGAATGACTGATGGGTATACGTACCGGTCCTGACTGTAGACAAGGCAGTCAGGAACTGACAGAGCAGCAGCTGTTTGCTCAGGATCTCCTGGATGTTCTCCTGGCCCTCCACAGAGAAACCCTACCAATCAGAGAGACAATCATTACAAGACAACCAACCCATAGTCTGCAACTCTGCCTCCTGCTGCTGCCTTGACCAGGTCTCCCCAGAACATGAGATTCTCAATCTTAATGGGACTTCACCTAGTTAAATAAAGGTTAAACCAATCAAATACATTATATTTACTACTGCTTTACGGCACCCCAATAATGCACACTTCAAATGTGAATTCATCAATCACTGGCATGGATTTAAAACATAGAAACTCTATCAATTACAGCACAAGACAAAACAAAACAAACAACCACACAAAATTCAAGCTTGCGGGGCAATTTTGGCCATTCCCAAAATCCTTCGGCCTCCAAAAACGCACAAGAATTAGAGGCTATTCTATACCTCATCTATCTCTGTTCAATTTAATTTGATTATTCATTACTTGCTTAAGAAAAGGTTACTGCAAGGCATGTAAGGGATTATCACTCTCAATGCCTTTTGTCCAAGAATATTGGGCAAAATTAAATACTAACGTAAGCTTAAAAGTTCACATAAAAGTTCAAAAGGTGCAATGAACTAATAACAGAATTGCCTATTTGATACTCATGATCTTCTTCAAAAGTCTTCTCCTGAATTGTAAAATGTAAAATGATAAATACATAATCAAGGCATGTATGACGAAGAAAGGGATGATATTTGCTAAATTCAGTTGTCATTGTTTTGAATGGGTCTACCACTCCTTCATTTATGCCTTATTTAACAGGTAAGGTTGCCAGTCAGGTGCTGGAATTATGAGAAATTCATCTATCTCTTAAAAGTTCATATTTTAGATACGGGACTGCACATTTTAAATTTGCATGTGGTTAAATTATCATTGTTTCATTATTATTAATTAATGCAGAACCTAGATAGACTCCTGATGTTTTGAAACCAGTAACAAGGACAATGTGCACCCTGGACAAAAAACACCAGTGTGCACTATGTAAAGATGTGCTTGGTTATAGAGTGGAATCTCTGCCCTGTCACAGTTCAAACAGCAGAGGTAGAAT
>OMLB01018119.1:0-15135 GCA_900302555.1 Myripristis jacobus | reverse complement strand
GCAGAGGTAGAATAGCTTATAGTGGGATTTTCCATGCCCGTCCCATTGACTTCAATATTAGTGGCACCAAACTGTGGCACCAGTGCAAATTTGGAAGACTGTTGCTACGACTTACTGACCCTTCCTTCTTTATATGTTCCTTATACTTAATGTGGATGTAAAAAAAAAAGCAGTGCATTAATAAGGCTGACTGTATGCTTTTGAGCAGCCTTGCAGCAGATGGAGTTTGGCTCACCCCATCTGCCATGAGGAAGTGCAGCCCTCTCCTTTCCGTACTCTCCAGGACAAAGTTCCGGAAGGCGCTCACGTTTTCCGGACGAGTGATGTCACCATCCCCATCCACCCCTCCTTCGCCTGGGACAGACAGAGAAGGGATGTTTTCACAGGAGCATCCAATCACCAGAGTCATTGTATTTTTTTAGGTTCTCTCCCTGTGTGTGATGTGAGCGTACCATAGTAAGGCTCAAAGAGTTCGCTGGGAGCTGCGAAGAAGTCTTCCAGTTTGAAGTCGCAGGGTCCTTTCAGTGTCATGCCGAAGCCTTTGGCATGCCACCGTCTCTTCCACAGCACGTACTCTGAGAAGCCGCCAGGCCCTGCACAGACGTCACCAAAGTACAGAAGCTCGGCCTCTCGCTCCTTTGTCAGAGGTTTCTACATGGTGAGAGAGATGTAGTTCTGCTGGTCTCACAACCTGCTGATGTGAGCCCTTTTGCCCTGGAGCTTATTTCACAAAGCAGCAGGATTAAAATGCTGGCTAGACAACTGCTAAAGATTATGCTATCCCCTGGTGATCTGAAACTGAAAAACAAGCCTGAATATTGGGTTAAAGTCCCCATGAAATGACCATGAAATCCTGTTGGGATATCAATAAAATTACACAAGAAATGTCACTGCCCTTTTTACAGTTATCTTGTTCCTGCTTTGTGAAATACCCCCAGATCCAATGAAGGTGCCATACAACACGTATCAATGTTTGCCTTGACTAACTCACCCCTTGTGAATCCTTTGGGTTGGTGAACATGTTGTCAAAGCAGTGGTCCATGTTGGCCATTTTCATAGCTGCTCTAAAAACAATAAACACATAACACACCTTGTCATTGTCCCACTGGGAGGGAAGTGAACACCGGTGAGGGGTTTTTTTTTTAGCTGGTAGTCACCACGTAAAGACTGACCTGTTGAGGAAGAAACCTCCTCTAATAGTCTCATAAGGGTTGGAGCGTGTCCGTGCTCTCCTCATCTCCTCGCCCTCCAGGTCATCGAACACCGTCTGAACACAACATACAGACACAGAGAGAAGCTCCACTAAAACTTCTCTTGTTTTCTTTGTGTGTAAAAGTCAATACTGTATATTTTTAAGTTGTTTGCTGTGCTTCGTTTAGCTTTTGTGGTACTTGCTACAAATCAATTTCCCTCAAAGATTCTACTAAAGACAAAATGTGTTTTAGGTTTAGGTTTAATAACTCACCTTGCACCTAAGAAGGGTGTGCAGGAGATCCTCTGTGCAAAACTCTGTCTCATCTTCAATCTTTAATTTCCTCTGCAAAAACAAAGTCTCTGTCACTAGAACTATTAACATCATGTAAAAGCCGAGATGAATATATAATGTGAGAGAGAGTGAGAGAGAGAGAGACAGAGATGGAGAGAGAGAGAAGGAGTGTGTGTGTAGGCTACCGGTCCCAATGTCATCCAGTCCTTCAGTTCATCTGCATCTGGGATCTCTGTGGAGCATTCTGGAAACCACTCAACTTTCTCTATAGCACTGGGCTGGACACACAAACAGGAAAAGACAGACGAGAGAGGCGACAATATAAAGCATGAACCACAGCAAGAAATGTCAATTGCTTAATTATGTGACACACACAATTACTATGTGAGTCTCAGCTCTATAATTCAAAATACTATTGTGAACAACAATGAAAACAAGGTTTTTGATGAGGAGTTATTATTGTTATTATTATTGCAGCACACCTCAGGTGCATCTTGCCAGTCGACATTGAGCTCGCCCTGGAAGCCCTGCAGCGTGAGGCCCAGACCCCGTCTCCCTCGCTGCGTAGACGCCTCCACAATCTCTTTGCGCCCTTGACCAAACTTCCCCAGACCTTCGCCCTCACGGAAACCCATCTTGGCCTGGGGGGGGCGGAGTGAGCAAAAAGACATTGGAAAATGTAATATATTCTCTTCATATGTTGCATAGTCAGCAACAAATTTGAGAATCTATCTCTGTGTGCAGGAACTGACTTTTCAGAGCCACACAATAGAGACCCAATACAATTTTTAATTAATAAGGCTTTAAATCTCTGAGATGCAAGGGCAAGCCACTCAAATAGCGAGTGTGTCCATGAGTGTGTGAGTGCGTCCATACATTACCATGAGTTTCTGTGACACGCTGTTGTACATGGAAAACTTGGAGGAGCTCTGTGTGGGGGCGTCCATGGCTGCGGCATTATGGGATAAGCTGGGCATGGAGAATCCTGGTCTGTGATCCTCCTGGTCACTGTGTGAGTCACTTTGGCTGGAGTCTGGACACCATGCATACCACACACAGACATAAACCAGAACCCCAATAAAAGCCCTTCACAGGATTAAAATCTTATTCTGATCTGATTTGAAATTAGATGTAACCACAGCTTTGAGACTTTTAGGATTTTCCATCTATGGTTGAATTTGTCAGGACTTAAACAGCTAGGCCTATTCATTTGTGTTACTCCAAATATGGGCATTTATGGAATGAATACTTTCATTTTTAATAAACTGGCGGCAATCACAGCATGGAGCAGCTTAATACACAACAACATCATGACACAGTTCCCTGACAACTAAGACCACCAAGAGGATACACATTCTCTTTTTGCTCACTGGTGTTATTAATACTGATAATAAATGATGGTAAAAACATTATCTTACAGATGTTTTTTATTATGGTTGCATGACTTCCTAGCTTACCCTGACTGCCGGACAGAACTGGCGACTCCTCATCTGAGCTGGCATCATCACGGCGCCGCCTACTTCCCAGCAGTGGTGCTGATGCTGCCTCAGCTCTCCTTTTCATTATGACTGAAACAGAGAAGGGAGGACAGTCAGGACTCAGAGCAGGATAAGCAACAGATGCAATGCAACAGGGGCACAAGCAAGATGCAGGTAAACAACTGTAGGCATAACTAAGGGAAATGGAACAGCAAAATGCCTCTCTATATGCATTTCAACTACAATACTCAAGAGGGCATATTTTACTGCAATTGCATGACAGTAACACAATGCAGCAAAGGTCACTGTGGCTTCCTAAAGCATGGCTACCAATGCATGTATCCGTTTTTTTTTTTTTAAAGCAGCATTAAAAGTAGAAGACAAGACAAGACACAGATAATTAGCCTTATGGTGAGTGGATAAGAGTGAAACCAATACAACAAGGCACGTCATGATCTCACTGCTGTTTTTATCTAGTCTCAGGCCAGACGGAAGAGCCAGTGGCTCCAAACGTCACTTATTTTAGCTGCTAAATAAATAAACACCATGAGAGCACCCGTATGTGAACCTCTTCTGCTCCTTGCAGGAGGAACAGTAAGCCATAGGAATAAAGCTAACTTCATTTTAACTTTGATAGCAGTTAGATCAGAAAAACAGAACTAGGATTCAGGTAATCTGGGGACTATGGGTGGCAAAAAAAAAAAATCAGATCACTTAAGTATCGCAATTCTTTTTTTTCCCCCTACAGAATCAATTTAAAGATATTGGTATCATATTAAACTAGACAGTCTAAGAAACCTGTTGGTACCAAGTATGTGATGCTACGTTGTTGGCAAGGTGGTAAAATATATATAAAAGTATTGTGCTAACATTTGACGAGGGAAAATCTGCCATGCAAGTTTTTGCATGCAGTCCACATGTGTTCTTGTGGCCCGTTGTAAAATGGTGTATTTGTGCAGACTGGGGCCTAAACAGTCTTGGAGTTGCATCAATTGGCTTTGACTGGAAAGCTGAGACTCTTGTGGATTCAATGAGCCACATTTGATTCATACGTGATGACGTTAGCCCCCATAGGAGCCGTTTACATTATAGTGAGAGCATTATATATAAGGTGTAGCTGTATAAGGTGGCCTGCTGTGACCTTTAGGATAATCACAGCCTCATGAAACTTTACATCCACAAACTAAATGATAACTTAAAAAGAAAAAAATATATATATAATATCTTATCACAATACTTGTAGATTCAGAACACTTCAGAATCGCAATACATAATGAAGTCTGGTGATAGTACGGAATCGGGAGATAGAGCATGTGTCCAAGCCCTGTTGGGGACGAGGAAGAAATCAAACTCCCGGGCAGGATGCAGTCATCACAGCATGTGTCTGCAAGCCCTCCGTGGCTGCATCAGGGGCTTTGCTGACACTGCTGGGCGCTCACCCCACATTAGCTGTTAGCAACAGCACCAAACCAACCGTGCAGCAGCTAGCTCACACACACAAAGCACCTGTCTCACCAGTCCAACTTACACCAGGTTAGTGGAAACTGACACTGTGGACTTCCACTTTCCTCGCTGTCCTGAGGGACTACACAGTGCAGCCAGCTAGCTGTTAGCTAGCCGGCTAATGTTTACCAGCTCAACTGGATCACTTTATTCTCCTCTGGAGGAACAAGTAGCGGACACTTCGTCGACAGAATTTACTTCCATATATTCATCAAAATTCCCCAGTCATATTCCTATTTACAGGCCAACTTTGTTGCCAAACTGGTTATTTATCGAAGCCCACTGTAGCCCGCGTTCTGTTTCAGAGGTATCAGGGGTCCATCGATGTTTACAGACACGCAGTGATGACGCACGGACGGAGTGAGTGTCCAAAGAAATGCCTGAAGCGCACAAAGTGTGCAAGTCAGCGAGATGGAGACTGCACAATCATTCAATCAATTAATAAATTACAGTCGATTAATATGGATCTGTCTAACGGAAGTGGCTTTGCGTACGCCCAAAAACGATGATTCAAAAACAACATAGTCAGTCAATGACATTTATCCAGGACCACAGCGCACACAGACTTTACTAGTTGTAAACGGCCTACTTATTTTTATTTTTTATTGTTATGCTATGTTATTTAAGTCTTTGGTCAGTCTAAACAGAATTGTCACATTAAGTCTTTATATCTCAGGTAAACTTGTCGAAATAAAAAGTGAAATAAAATGAAAACAGACAGATGGTCCAGGGAAGATTTGTGCAAATGTCTGTAAGAGCTAGGAACCAGGGAACCACTCTTCCACCAGGGACAGGAGAGCACAGTTTGACTGGCTTAATGACCAATTTCAGAAACCCAGAGGCATCATCCTTTTGCAGATAGCCTCAAGTTTTCCTTGTGCTAAGAACAACATTGTTAAACATATACAGAGTCAATTTACATAAGAGTTTAATTGTAGACGGTTGATTTTAGTCTATCATTATGTAACAGATTCATCTACAGACTAATGTGTTCCTGGCTGATATCTAAATGAAGGATCCTCTCTTCTGTCAGAGCTGCAGCCTGATTTCTATTGGTTCTTAGAGGAAAAAACAATATGGCTTTCTAGTGGTGGATTTAAAATGATTTATGATATCCAATAACTGGTCTATGTAGGCAAATGCTTTGCCATGAGAAATGATGGCAGTACCTCTGTAGGCCTAATCTCCTTTGTGTGATTTCCAGCACGCAGCACAGGCCCAGACCAGGCTTATTAGACTTACAGGAAAAGCCTTTCCTTTCGTGATGCAGCTTGAAGTAAAAATGTCACTTCATGGCATGACAAACCAACCTGTGGGGTCTGCAGAATCCCTCCGAGAAGAAATAATGTCTGCTCCCTGTTTTGGTGACACCGGAGATAACCAGATAAACTGGTCAAGCTCTGCCTCCTCATGAGAAAGAATTAGGAAGCCTGCTTGTCCCACGACATATATCTATAATCATTTATACAAACAACTGTAGGCTACTTGAGGGTCTTGTCTACTGTTCAGTCTTTTCAACATTTTTTAAATTTCCTAAGTTACAATTTAGTTTTATATTTTGTTGAACATCTCACTACGTAGATGATTGAAATGAATTTCCACAGGTGAATTAGCTTGATAAATATCATGCAGCCACTGCAGGTCAAAAATTAAACCACAGAATGTCTTGTAGGAGATTTTCAAAAAGAATGTTATGAAAACATTATAGTGGTTTTATAATAAATGAGTCTTAGAAAATTGTTATGTCATAGAACGCACCTGTATGACAAAGCCTCTTGTTTTTAATAGGCTGGACCAGTAAAGATGTGAAGAATGGAGACCAGACGTCTCTCTGTGTTTGGAGTGCCACCTCTTTTTATCCACAGGCATACAGTTGTGACTATAAGCTACCCCAAAAGCAAACCAGTTGACACCTGATAGATCACTGGATACATAATGTTACTGAAATTAGTAGTTAGAGCCACTGATTCCTTATACGAGTGAAGAAATCAAAACACTAGTTTGTGCTCAAAGAGGAGTGAAAGATATACTGAGAGACTCTTACATTCAACACAGCTGATAAGTGACAGCACATGGCATTACAGTGTTAGCAGAGTTGTTTGGCAGAATGGAACATACCTTCCATCCAGTCGAGCTTCACTAGTGCCTTGGCACATAAACACATTGGGGGCAATGATGGACAGAAGGCAATGTAGATACAGACATCTCAATACATTTGGACAAGCAGTACATTTAAATCTGTGTGCTGTTTGTCTGTCATTGTTTCCTGTGTATTCATGCACCACTACCTTTTTTTAGATCTTCAAGGGGAAGTTAAAGGTCAGCAGTAAATGCCACAGAGAAGTGATATTCATCATCTGGAAGTTGGGAACCTAGAGACTGATTTGAGATGTGGCTCAGCACCGTGTGTCAAGTTATTATAGTCATAAATCTGTAATAAATATTCTGTTTTGTTTAAGCACCTATTTATTTATTTATCTATTTATATTTTATTTAGAGTGTATAGGGGTTAGACCATTATGACTGAAGGATATGAAAGCCATGCCATGGTCAATGATTACATTGTTGCAGCTATTTTTGGGCTGATATCACTTGTTACCCAGATTTGGTGCAACATTTAAACCATTTTTGACCACTTGAGAATTGATAAAAATGGTCAAAAGTCTCTCCAAAATACCACATTAGGTTACCAAGACCTTTAGGAACACCATAGAGACATTCATGCTGTGATTTGACATCAAAAACCTTTGACATTTGGAGATTTCTTTAAGCCAGACATCCTCTGAATGTCCTGGGTCTCTAGTTTGTAGATGGAAACTTCCACAAAGCTTTGATTTTCTTAAAGGTCACAGTAGGTTTATACAGTGATGTCAAGTTTCAAAAATGGTCTGACTACAATGGTCTGGCCAAACAGGCCAAAAGAACACATTTGGACTGCATTGCAAAAAAACAAAAAAACGAAAAACTGTATAGGCACCCCTTTGAAAATAGCTATACCGTTTTTTCCCTCGCCAAAAATGTAGCCCATCTTTGGAGTAATATTTTGCCCCCTTGCTGACCTACACTACCTTCATCTGCACTTTAGCTTTACAATAGAGCCCTCTGCAGCCTATGTCAGCTGGGCCTGCAGGCGAGCCCTGTGGGGTTTGAGAGGTATGTGTGTTTGCAAGCAAAAGCTTCCAACCTTTTTTTGTAATGCCTTGAGCCATTTGGAAGCTTTGGAGCTTTTTTTCCTCCCACTGTTCTTTTTTTCTTTCTTTTGTGGATATATCATATCCACATGACATATTCTAAATTGGGCATACTGGCAATTTCCCTGTTACTTCATTTTCATTTTTGTGTCATGACCAAGATATGTTCCACATGCTAAGAAATGTAAATGGTGTGCTATCTCGGCCAGCTCTCAAGGGACTTCCTGGTTAAATAAAGCTTAAACAAAGAGATAAGTAGGTTCAGGTGTACACAGGTAAAATGGCTGTTTATGCCTCTGTTACACATATGGGTTAGGCCAGCATCTGCTGTATGCAGACATAAATCCTCACCAACCAATTTGTGTGGTAATTGTAGCTAATTGCTGACCTGCCCGTCCGTGACCCCATTTGATGTCATGCCATCGTTGTCTTCTGGACCGCTGATGGGGTTATGTTTGTTTATTCCTTGCAGAGGGCCAGGCCAGCAGACGAAGTACATCTCTCACAGGTGTATTAACCCAACAGCAGCTCCAGTGGCTCCTCTAATCCCCCACAGACACAAATGCACACTCACTCAAACACCATGTGATCAGCTTACGCAATAAAGCCAAGGCTTTATATACTCTCTATAGGGGCACGCCTGCCTCTTGGGAGATCACACAGCACAGGTGTGTATTGGTGCATCTGTGTGAGGGAGCAGGCGTAGTGTGTGTCTTCGGACACGGGGGAGAGAGGTGCCGAGAGAGGGGCTCACAGCACTGAGGTCGCCTGGCACAAGGTCCTGAGGGCTGGCTGCTGAGGCCTTTTCCTCATCGCAACTGTGAAGCACTGAGGAGAACAACAAAGATGTTTTTCCGCATCCCACGACTGACCCCCGGGTACATCAGATACCTCCAGGTGCGTAAGCAAGCTCCAGGGTGCTTTCTCTCCTTGAAGCGGATTAATAATTGGCTGTAGTTATTAAGGGCCGTCTGCTCTGAAACAGCAGAGGAGAACATTCCATTAAAGCCTCTAATGCCAAACAGCTCAGTGTTTGTTAGGTCTGTATCCCACAGTGCAGGCCTACACCTTCAGATTTATATTGCTGTAAACTGAAACCATTCTGAAAATGTAAAAAATTACCTCTATTTGACATATTTGCCAAGGACACAGTTATTTTAGCTTGAATATGCTCATGCTGTATTTATCTTATATGGTCCATATGAACAAGAAAGAGGAGATGCATGATCTTACCTATCTGTCATATGTGATTCTTCAAAACTAACAAAAGCATTTTAAAATTGTTAAGTCATAGTAAACATGTCTATGGCAGAATCCTGTTTTTACTATGTTGGACTAATAAATATTTAATGGTATAAAGTTGTATTATTATAAAGTCTTATTGTTTTTGGAAGGCCACTATTGTGACTGCAAGCTACCCCAACAGCCTGAGTTATTAGGCATGGAACTGGGTTTTTACTGCACTTATTAAATAATTTTAATCAGATATATGGCTATACACTTTACATATACAATGTAGTTGCAGGAATAAGCCTGAACAGTGATCATGTGCACCTCAATTTCTCCTGTGCAAAATGATACCATGCACTTCTAATAGAGTGAACACATCTCCATGTAGTCCAGGAAACTAAAAACCTGCGTAAAATAGCAAAACCACCAGTAGGGGTTCATAGGGTTAATGAGACGTTCACTGGCATGTTTCAGTCTGAAAATTAGAAACTAAATCCTGCCTGCTTGCATTCTGTGTGTTTTTCATGAAGTAACCCGATAAACTAAGCAACCTTGAGCTGGAGAAATGTTGCTGGGCACTTCTTGCCGCTGTCCTGAGAGTGTCCACTTGTGTGTGTCATGGCAGGATTAGATTACAGGATTATAGCAGCTTGGCTTTGAATGGATTTGAATCAGAGATGCCTTAGCTCCTCCAGGCTCAGGTACATGCCCTCTAATTGGATCTCCAGTGGAACGGCATGAGACTCATGCTCCCATTCACCCCAAGAGGTATTTCAGGAGCCTGCAGCTGGATTTACAAGACGTGTCTTTTTCTTTCTCTCTTTTCCTTCAATGGGAAATGTCAAACCTGATTATCTGTGTTTCAACTCACCACAGTTAACCTCTTCAACTCTGCCGTGCCCATGTGTAGCTTTGTCATAGAACTCAATTTTAAATTCTAGTGAAGATGCAAAGGTTTCCAAAGAGAACATGTGCTGCTGATTTCCATTTATAAAATGATGCACGAGCCATGTAGAGCTGCTATAAAACATTAACATCTTGGCTTTGAATGTTTCACCCAGTAAACCTGACGTAGCTTCAATGAAGCAGTACCCAGCAGATATACAATATGGATGCGACATTGTTTTAAATATAAAAAACATGTTTTTTCTAATTTTGAGGCTACTTAAGGGGACATCTGGGCAAAAATAAGAGTTTAAGGGGTTAAGATTAGATGAATCAGACTATGAGAAATATACCAAGAAAAAATAAAAAATAAAATGTCTTGATTTATATCTGACTCTCGGACTTATAGGCTCAAAATTCTGAGATGCACAACCCCCACATGACTGTATTCTTTGCCTGACTCAAAATTCAAACTTGACAAAACAGAGATCATAGCACGGTATTCTAAGACGTGTTCTCTCTCTCAGACTCAGGCGGCCCAGACCGTGCTGCAGAGCCGGGAGGGGCCCGCAACGCCACGCATGGCCGTGCTGATGGGCCTCATGGGGATCGGCGTGTCCGGCTACAGCTCCCGTCAGCTCACACTGCACTATAAGCCATCCAATCATCTCTTGAGATGAGTAGGAGGGAGGAATACACACACACACACACACATGCATACACACACATACACTCACACACACACATCTGACCCCTGAACCCTTACCCAGCCTGACAACATCAGACCTGCACTGAACAGCAACAAGGAAAGACAAACAAGACCAGTGGAACTGTCAGCTTCCATTGGTCTTGTGTGAAAATGTGTGAATTCCTGTACTTCCTCAGTTCCTGTACAATCAGGTTCCAGGGAAGTACAGGAATGATGTTTGTTCCTGTCAAAAGCTACTTTTCCTCCGTGCACCCATACTGTGAATGCCTCCTGTGTGGTTGAACTTCAAAATCATCCTCGTTCTGGATTTAGTTGTGATTTTTTTTTTTCTTGTCATGTTTGAGATGTGTAGTTTGTTGCCTTAAGGCTTGTGGAGCAAGAAGTAAAACTATCAAGTCCCCGCTTCTAAATGCTACCTCTTCATTTCAGCACGATGAAGGTATCTGCTGTTTTGAGCTTGACTGATATGTAGTCGAAGACTGAAGGATCATACCAGTGATTTTAAATGTTTGGCCCATTCACTACAATTGACCCACAGTTTACAGTGCAACAAACCAACTGGTGTGAAGAAAGTTTGAAGCCAACGGCTGGATAAAAAGGGAGGAAAAATGATATCAGAGTTATAAAATATGACTGCTTGCTTTTGGAAACGTTTAGTATATATATTTTGTAGATATTACATTTAACATGCAAAATCACTGTTATGTTCTCGATATTTCAGCTGAACCAGTGGTGGTGTTGCACTTCAACCACAATCCCTCTAAATAGTCTGTGCCTTATAAAGAGGAGGCGTTAATCTGCAGTCCGAATCAAAACAACAAAGTTATTTTAAGAAATCTGTCTCTGTGTCAGTTAAGCAGGTAAGGCCTGCTTTGGGAATTCTCGTCCAAAGCCAAGAGCCCTCTAATTCTAAGAGCCACTTTCTCTCCTCTGGCACCTCCTGTGGCGTTTCAGAAATGCCATGATGTAACACAGAGATCACAGGGTGTTCCTCTGAGAGACAGCCAGAGTTAGCTGTGACATCTCTGCTTGTGTACTCTGTTTAGATATCTAAAACAGGGAGAAATAATACCAGTAGCATCGTCCATTCCGAGAGGTAAGGCATTCAAATCGCTTTGACAAACCACTCTGTGATTTCAGTGTGAGATCTGGATTTGACAGAATGAGTTCTGGGCTCTCTGATTTCTTTCGCTTGTGTTTTTGTGACAAAAGGTCTTCCAAGTAAAGAAATGCTTTCAAAAAATATACATTTATTCCAAATCCACGTCTTTTTCAATCTTGATTTTTATTTCTCTTGTGAGAATACACAGAGGAAAAGGTCTTTTGACAGAAGCTGTTTGGTGACCTTTGACATGAGGACACTGCTACTTTGCACTTTGAGGACACTTTGTATATATAAGATGTACAGAACCATGTGTGTACAGTATTTGATGCTGAATGAGATTAGTAGAACATGACATGGAGTGCGACCAGCCTGTGTTGTGAGCTGGCCTGGGCAGTATCTAGCCAGATTGACACATTGGCACTGCTGTTTCGTGGTCAGGCTGAGTAGCCAGGACAGCCACCCTGGGTGCCACCTGCTCCGACAATGTGCTGACAAAATGTGTGAATCCAGCCGGATATCTCCCAGCTGTGCACGCCACTGTCACATGACGCAGAGGAGGACAGCAGAATGAATTTAGATGCCTGACCTCTAAGGTCTCCTAACATAGCTAGAGAAGTGATTTATCTTGCTGTTTATCTGCTGTGCATGAGGTTTTATAAAATGAAAAATGACTTTGACAGCGTATGAATGTATCACCGACAAGTAATGTAACTTAGCAGTTAAACTGTGGCTGCGGAGGGGAGTGTTGACTTGAAGGTGTCGTAATCTCCTGTTATAAGACTGGTTCAAGGAAAGACTGGCTATAACCATACTTTACATACTATATGCAGGATTCACAAAACAAAGGAATTAGCATGTAAACAGGTCACAAGGTGGGTGTAGTAATACTTCCAGGCCTCACAGATCCTATTAGGATGCACCTTTTTCTAGACCAGCTTACAAATGAGCGAGTCACAAGCCCTTCATGTGACAGAAGAAGCGGAAGAAGTATGATTTTTTTTTTTCCCCCAGCTGAGCCTGGTCAGTTGAACAAGGGATTTCAAGCGGAAGTACAGGCATAGGGTAATGGTGGTTTTTGAATAGTATGTTGTTATGTAGCAGATATTACAGCCACATAATCAAATGTGAGTGTTTAGTGAAATTTTTTGTCTGTCAGATTGTTGTTTCGCTTGTCACCAGTGTGGTAGCAAGGCATAAAATGTCTCAAAGACTACTGTCTGGAGCAAAGTTATCCGAGTTTGTATGGAAAGCCACAATACTCATCTAGATATTTACTGCATATCTGGATACCTATAGACTGTTGATATGTGGGCTAATAGCCTATTTATTCTTTTGGGGTGTAATTTAGTTTACTCTGTGAGGTAAGTGTGAACTTTGCAGGCTAGAGCTGCTTTCATACAATGAAAATGTATTGCATTGATGTATATATACTGTACAGCAGTGTTGTATATGGCGTAATTTTGTATTTCATGTGTTCAGCAGTGTTAAATATTCCACTGTGCTGTTGTTTAGCTTTGCCATAGTCACCTGAGGCATTGTAAATGCACAGCAAAGCACCTTTCAACATTCTGCTCTTCATGTTTGTGATCTGATGAACATGTATACATAAATAAATTATGAACATAATCAAATAACTGGACATGTTTTTGGTGTGTGTGTGCTCTGATTTTTTTTTTAAATAATAATATTGTCCAGAATGATGCAGCCACAACAAAAAGAAAGGCTTTTCCCACACACTAGATGTCAGCAGAGATTTTCAGCCTTTCACAGAGCTGAGGTAAACATATTTTGAGCATCACATCTTACTCGCCATTAGAGTGTGCAAATGCGCACACTGCATGGGGCCAGTGGAAATAACCTCACTGATGCCTGTCACATAATCAGCAAACAAAATATTGAACGGGAAGAGCGGGGCGGTGTTCTGTTTGTCTTACCAGCACTCGTAGCAGGATGTAACCTGGGAGAGGCAAGGAGAGGAAGGGAGGAAGGGGAGTGAGAGAAGGAAGCAGAAGCTAGCAGACAGGACAGTTGTTTCCATCTATCATCATCATTACTGATGAAGTGGCTCATATCACAAATGCACGTCCAACAGCCAAGTGCCGCCATATTTAAAGTGCAAGTTCTAGTATTGTTTTCTAATGAAAAGAATGCCCCACAACACACTCAGCACAGTTTGTTATGCATTTTATCAGTACATTAGAGCTACATTTGTTTGAGACACTTGTGAAACAGAGAAAATCCACACTAATCTGTTTTGTAATGAAAGTAAATGTTTTTGTTTTGGCAAGATTTTTTTTTATTTTTATTTTTTTTAGAAAATACTAGGGAAGAGAGATAGTATATACCCCATTAATACTTAAAGTAAGACTAGGATTTGAATTTGCCCTACACTGAATGATACATGGGTTGGGCATTATAACAATGCAGGATGCTCAGGAGAGTGTGAGGCATTTTTCATTTGTTTCCTACACCACAGTAGTAGGACAGTGTGCAAATGGTGATGTCAAAATCAATCTCAGGGTCACAAAGGAAAGTATGAGGCACTGTAAAAATAATACACCCTGGTATTTTTTAATACGCCACTTACAGACCTAGTTGGACCAGCAGCCAACCCTCAGACAGTGTTGTGAGGCTGGCGCTGCCCTGAGTGATGATCTAGCATTGTTTCACCCAGTGGTTTTCAAAGTGGGCTCCATAGACCGCCAGGGACCCCAGAGTCCTGGAGGGGCCTCCAGGGGGCCCTCAACAAAGTGAGGAACAAGTGAGCAAAAGATGTATGAGTAACTTTTTTTAATGTGTAAGTGTGAGTATGACATCTACATGGAAAGGTGAAAGGTGAACAGTGTCTAAAACATAGAACTTAAATGTACAAAATCTGAAAATAATCGTACAATATTATACTAACTTTTTAAAAAAAATAACTTTTCTGAAAAAGTGAATTTCAAGTTTGCTCGGACTTAAAAGGATTAAAGGCTTGTGAAAGGCATCTGATTGATAATGCCTTTCAGAAGTATTTAAATACAAGAAATCGGACAATAATTACATGATTACTGTAAGTAGTAGTAGAAGTAGTTTCTTCCTCTCCTTCTCCTTCTTCATCTTCTTCTTCTGGACTAAAAATGCAAATTTTCCATTTTTTCCCCCTAATTTCGCAGTAATTTTATTGCAATATTTTTTTACACTAATATTATGGTAAGTTTCTAATAATTTGTAAATCACACCTGTTTGCAGGATTCTGAAGGAAACTGAATTTGCTCAGGTTTCAAAGGCTGAACAATTGAACACCAACACAATATATTTTTTTCATATCAGTGTTCCTAGGACAAAATCCCTTGTGGCTTAAGGAAAACTGTGGACAATGTCCTGTGTCTGGGAAGCATCCGAACAGGTTTGGGGCTCTGTGTCTCACTCTGAGCAGAGATTCTTACTCTTCTCCCAACTGACGTGTCATGCCGGGCCGCTGTTTGTGTTTGACTGGCTTGTTGGTAAGTTTATCTGCTTGTCAGACAGTCACCGCCACTGTTGCTAGTTAGCACCAAGCGATTCAT
>OMLB01018118.1:13274-33126 GCA_900302555.1 Myripristis jacobus | reverse complement strand
CTTATTGGGACCACTCTCTCAGAACCAAGATATGTCACAAGGTTAGATCTAGCATGTTTAAATTATTTATTTCCACCCCTAAAACTAAAATAATTAGAAAGAATGTCTGGATTAAGAGCCCATTCCAGTTACTGCCCTACTATAGTTGAAAATAATGCCATAACGTGGTAAACAGAAGGTCTAGATATCTGACCCCATATCTCCAGAGGCACACCTTGGATTTATTTCAAATTTTCAGTGGATATTCTACTGTTGTATGTGCAGTAAACTATATTTATAGTCTATATTTTAGACAGAAAGCAACAACAAAATCTGATTTAGCACCTTTCATTTAGTAAATATACGAAGTTTCATTACTCTAGGATGAAAATTAATAAAGTTACAGCACATTGAAGGTGTGCCAAAATGCAAGTCGTCAATTGAAGTTAGCTGAAAACTGACCAAACTCACATGGCAATACCTCACTTTAAAAATTCATCAAAAATTCAATTTTGGTCAAAAACAGCTGAAATTAGGAATTTGTTCGTTTCAGATATGGCTTTATCAGATGTGAGATTTTCTTAGAAATTCCTGAGGTCATGGTGACAAATGTATGAAAATTCTGATGATCTGACATGGAATGACCCTACTACTCAGTAATCACAGGGAACTATTTTATTTATTTATTTTTTTTAAATACAGTTTTGTGACTATTTGAAATTTGTGGCCCATCCCTACAAGCCATCTATGCTCAAACTTGTGATTCTTGAGAACCAGCTTGAAAATCCACTTCAGTCCTATAACTTTCTGCATACATATGAGAATTTTGTTAACAGATACACTGAATATTCTGCTTGTACGTGTAGGCACAGTCTCTCGGTTGGAGTCAGTTTGAATTAATTTCCATTGGTTCCAGTGAATAATCCTGTATGGATTGCTGCAATAATAAGATTTTTACTTTCAGCCAGAATTTTGGTGTTTTCTTTGTAGTTATATCTAGCAGCAGTGCTTGGAGGCCACTTTAGATTTGCTTCCATATATGGCTCCATTGCAGATTTTCTGGATGGGAAATTTGGCCAAATTATACAGTAATTAGAATTTTTAAGACATTTCTGCAGTGGAGGTATCTTTCTTTGTGCTGTGTGCCGTCTTACCCATCTTTCTTACAAATTCACACCCACTCTATCCCTCCCAGGCCCTTCACCCGTTTGCAGAGGATGACACGTGTCGCACCAGCCAGGGCTCTCCGGCCTTCCAGCCTCCTGAGATTGCCAATGGCCTGGACACCTTTTCAGGGTTCAAAGTGGACATCTGGTCTGCTGGAGTAACACTGTGAGTTTCCAGCCACCCAGGGTGCCCACCAGTCCAGGAACACTTGGAATATTATGAGAGGTCCCAGTTACAGACAGGATTTGTTTAAAAAAAAAAAATTGAGTGCATAACAGGCAATATGAAATAATGTTGTTGTTTTCAGTTTATTTAATTTCAGTGATCTTTGCAATTCATTGATCCCTTGATGAAAGCTCTCTTTTCACTTGTGCAAATTGTTCTCGCCAGAGTGTATTTTCCTGAGTGGCCTTAAAAGCAAATGTCAAAGATGCATCAGCAAAGTGTATGTAGACTCATGAATTGCATATTAGATTAGATATTAGAATTAGATATGTGCAGGCCATTGTATACACTGGAGTGGAACCTCTGTTTATGTACCTCTGCATCGATGATATTTATTGGGTCATGTTCCCTCCCATGCAGATACAACATTACAACGAGTCTGTATCCATTTGAGGGAGACAACATCTATAAGCTATTTGAGAACATTGGAAAAGGAGACTACACTATTCCAGAGGAATGCGGCCCCTTGCTGTCAGATCTGCTGCGAGGTGAGTTCACTGTAGATAATAATCTTTCAGTCCTGCTGTTTTGTAACTGTATTATTTGACATTGTAAGAGGAAGCAGACTAATTTTAGATTAGTGTTGTCTAATAATTAATAATGGTAATGCTGAATTTTGATCCAGATTTGCTGAGGGGCAGTGCTCACCAGGAAAACACAGTCCTTCTCTCTGTGGGATAGAACACTTGGTATAAGTATCTCTGAAATGGAGCTGGGCGGCTGAGTTGACTGGGCAGTAATAAATCACCAGAGAAGTCCTTGCTAGTTGCTGTATAGTGTTTTCTGTCTGCGCCCAGTAGGTGGTGCCGTGGCACTGAGAGTCTCTGACTCCTCAGCATCTGAGGCTTCCTCCACACTGTAGAAATCCCTCCAACTGCTGACGTAGTTTCCATTGATCTGGAGCCAGCAGCAGAATACTAAACACTTAGTCAAGCAGTGCTTTTCTCGGGTGGAATGCTGCAATGCTTTTCCTTCAGGAAAAAAGTGTCAGACTCTGTAATAGTGTAAGTTACAGTCGTCAGCATGACATAGCAAACTCACTGCGTTCAGATCCAGAGAGAATGCTGGGAAGATTATGCTTATACCAGCTAAAGAAACCATTTAACACGGACTGAACTGCAAACTAGTATGCCAGATTATTATCCAGCTGCACACTCTTTGTCCCGTTGCAGAAATCACATCACTATTCACTTTTATTTTTCAAATTACTTGAGGTATCAGATGAAGGTATTTTGAGCTGTGACAGTAGTATAAAATTGAATATTAAATGACGGATAGAAAAATGAGCCATATTCTATTGCAGTTATAACTTCGCTGGTGCCCATCCCCCAATTTCTTTGTGTGTGTGTGACGTCTGTGTGTGTGATGACGCAGCACCTGAGAGATAGTCAGTCCATAATTACATGGTCTAAAATAAGCTCAGTGCTACAAAAGGTGTCCTTAAGTACATACAGCGGCACTATCAGCTCTCTGCACGCTGCCCTTTTCTGTCTAGTGAGGGAAACAATTACATTATTAGATTTGAATAGGCACTGCCTCGCTTCTGTATTTTCATCCTAACATTCTGATTGTGACACATACTGACTTTAGGGGAGGCACACTGCTGCATGTTTAACTTACTGTTTGTAAAATCTATGTGCAATATTTTTTTCATCACTAGAGGGAGTTCAGTCTTAACAGCAAACCAAGTGCTCCAGACCACAACACCATCACCTCCTCTCCACTCTTCAGTAAATTAGCCACCTTTTTAAGTGAACCCTCTGTGATAGTGCGTGCACTGCTTTTTGACAACTCAGTCATGTCTAGTGATTAGGCAGTGATTGATACTAAGCAACATAATGTATCATGTTAACTACAGTAGATTTTAAAGTTATATGAATTGTTGTTTTAAATCACTACTGAGTTTACTACTGTGTGATCTAAAAGTAGGATGCAAAATGACTTAAGTCTGTCTGTAGCACCTTAACTAACTCCACCAATCAACCTAATGTTAGGTTTCTACCAGGGTTGGGCAGTAACAGAATACATGTAACTAAATTATGTATTTTAAATACAAAATATGAGCAACTATAATCCTTCAAAACAGGTAAATCAAGTTATGTCATTTTTTAAAAATATTCAGATTACTGTGGAGATTACTTCAGATTTTGTGTTTATTTACTTTATATTTTCTTAAATGTTTGATCAGTTGGAAGATTTGTCTGCTGAAGTTGGCCCATCACATCCACATTCGTAGTTTCTCCCATTGCTACAGTAAACAGATGCTCATGGAAGACATGTAGTGGAACAGTTTACAGCCTGGAAATACAGTGAACATTGTATTTATCATACAAGAAAATGGTTGAAACATAACTATACAGTCCAAATTGTGTCAGCAAGCAATGAAACTTCTTTCAGCATCAAAAGACTTCACCTCAAACCTCAAGAAACATCTTGAAGTGAGTTGTTTTTTATTTGGATAGTGCTCACTTTTTCCTAAGCTACATTCATAGCTAACTAAGTTACAGTCACAGTGTGGCACATTTGGGTTAAATTAGCATTCTCAGAGACAGTAAATATCATCTTCAGTTAATCTAGAAATGAATGTAAAACAAATTCAAAAGTACAAACTGAGAAATGTTTTTACTTTATTCAGCCGCTTTGTAAAACATGTATTCTAAAAGTAGTCTAAAGTGTTTAGATTAAATGACTGGCTTCAAAAAATGTAACAGAATACATTTCAGATTACATTTCAGAGCATGTAGTCAGTATTCTGTAATGGAATAAATATTAAAAGCAGCCCTCCCAATCCTCTTTTCTACTGACTGAGACATCAGTAACTTTAGCTAGACACTCAGCTACAAACATCCTGGAGTTACACAAATGAGACCTTTTTAGGGCGAGAACAAGGCTTCTTTGGATTAATAACCAACAAAATCAGCATTTTGCACCAGAGTCAGAAATTTGGACATGACTTGTGAACTTTTAAATGAGATACAGGTTGGACATTGTAGAGATGGCCAGAGCTACAGGGCGGTTCAGGCTTTGTGAACAGGCTGGAATAGCAACAGACCAGCAGGTTTCCCAGTTCATGCATTTATGTCAGAACATCAGCTTTATGATAACCATGGTATTTAAACTTGATAGAATTGCCCAAATATTGCACATGCTAACTTTAATTTAGGGCTGTCAAGTGATTGATGTTTTTAATTGTGTTAATCACAGCATAATCCCAAATAATCATAGGCATTTTAATCACATAGTGAAAATGTATTTAATTACATTAAATGATGGATTCCCCAATGCAGTATGTTTTTCAACCCGTCTTCTTCAACAACACTAGTGGGCCAACAGTCCATTTAGCACCTGGATCGGTCAGTTTTGCTGTGATGACAGATTTGCCCCTTCACATGCTCTTTAAGGGTGGTTTGACGAGCACCACTGCTTGACACACAAATAGCGTCTTTGGAAGCACTAGCAAAAGCATGTTTGGCATTTAGATGATATTTTAAGCTTGTCATGCTCCTATAGAATGACATTTCTGTGTTGCAGGAGGTTTATTACATTACTACAGCTGTTGTATCACTCATTGATAATTCTTTATTGTACCTTCTTGACTTTTTAAGCTTTGCAGGAAATTACATGCATTAATTAACATTCCTTGAATGCGTTTATTGTCTGACCTGCTAGCCCTCCCCACCATGCGTGTAAATGCTCCACAGAAAGAGTTGAGATGATCATTATTTTGGATTGTGATGTTTAGGTTAATCTCTTTATCGTTATGTATGTTTTTCAGGAATGCTTGAGTATGACCCTGCAAAGAGGTTTTCCATACAGCATATAAGGCAACACAAGTAAGTGATTAATTTAGTATAAAGCAATTGTTAAAAAGCAATACATTTTTTTAAACTCACAAATTTCAGTTTTATATGAGCACTCAAATATCAACATGTGTATTCTCCTACACACAATGAATTGTTCTGGCCTTTAAAAATTAGTACCAGATATTGTGTGTACCCCTATGCTTATTATTGTCTCTGCTGGTACTGAAAAGAAACTTACAAACTGTGGCGTTGACTGGGAGTAGTAGTTTCCAAGCAACTTCTTTGATGACAAAACTATGCTAAACATTTAGCATGGACCAGAAATACCACAATGTCACTCCTGAAGACTGAAAGGTCTTGTTTTGATATGAATCAAAGATGGAACGCTATAGTTGCAGTCAAAGAGTTTGTGTGGGAGAAAAAAATTTAGGATTCCTTTTTATTTAAAGCTGACCAGTTATTCATGTATTGATTTTTGTCCTGCCACTTCCAGCTGGGTGCGTAAGAAACACCCTCCGTCTGAGCCCCCAGTGCCCATCCCTGCCAGTGCAGAGAGCAGGGACCCTTGGCGTAGCATGACAGTGGTGCCCTACCTGGAGGACCTGCACGGCTACACCGAAGAGGACGACGACGAGCTCTACGATGGAGAGGACGAGATCATATACACTCAGGACTTCACAGTGCCAGGTGAGTAAGCCTCAGACATTGGAGCCTACACACACACACACACACACACAGACCCACACACACAAATGATGCAGTCATCATTGGCCATGTCTGGTGAACTGATGTCATGTGGGGATTACATGCTGAAGTGCCATAGAATCCAGTGTTACAGCTCTGCTATAAAAATATGGTTCCAATAGTTTTGGATGAAATGACATACAGTTCACATTTTCAGAGTCCTTATTCAAAGACTTCAGATGCATTTAATTGTCACAGTTTTCATGATATAAAGAAAAATGGAGGCGAATGGCTTCTCTGCTGAGCGCACCATCCGTCTCAGACCCATCTCATTGCGGCAGACATAGCACAGCCAGTGTAATTGTTTGTTTGTTTTCGCCTTTACAAATTTCCCTTTTTCCCTATTTCCTTCAATTGTGGAGGAGACATTATATATCAGAATCAGAAGATGAAATAATGTGATAATATTACATAACACATCAACATCTATGCACTAAGGTAATCAACTATGCATTATAAATGTACATATATTTGCATTCACATAGCGAGATGGGATGAAATACCTAAATAAACTATGTGAATAATACAGAACAAGAATGTGTACCCAGAAGCCAAGATAAGTACATTGGTATGCTGTACTAACCAAACTTTCTTTTTTAAAGATTATTTTTTGGGCATTCTCCTTTATTTGACTGCCACAGGAGAGAGACAGGAAAGACAGGGGAGAGAGAGACGGGATGACATGCAGCAAATGGCCTGAGGTTGGATTTGAACCCAGTGAGCTACTGGGGTGCCCCCCTAGCCAAACTTTCTTTAAAAAATGTAAAAAAAATAAAAATAAAAAACTACAAACTGTGGAGAACATTGATCTCGTTAAAACCATAGCCATTATAGCCAATATAAAGTTTTAAGTATGTTTATGAAATCTTTTCCAAAACCCTTAGGGGGATTTATATATTGTCTGTGGACAATCTGCGCTGAACAAAACCTGTTTGGTCCAAGTGAACCAACATCAAGAGCACTGTCTCAAGACGATGGGCCAGTATCTTTGCATACGATTTAATATCTCAGTTAAAAGGGGATAAAGTACACCAACTTGAGCACAGCTTGAGGTCCTTACTTTTCTTATGCAAAACACAAATAATTGCAGTGTTAACATCTCTGTGGAATCCTCCTTTGTGTACAGCCATTTCTATCATATGAAACAACAAAGGGCCCAGTTCATGCTAAAATGAAATCCGATACCAAAGCACCTTTACCGAAAGAAAAATGCTCTTCCAAGAGTGGAGAGACCTGGAGCCGACAGAGTGGAGGTAATGTTTTTAGACATAAGAAAAATGTCTAGCTCTGCAGGGATCCTTTCCATAATGTTGTCAGACACTTATAATAACAATCTGAGCCTGTCAGTGGAAAAGCAGTTTTAGCGGATGCAATTTGTTGTTTATCTTCACTTCATTTGGTTTCATTGCAACCCAATCAAGCATTCTTGCTCTGTTCCGGTCCAGTTCTAAAATTTTTTGTCCCTGTCATCCATTTGGACCCCAAAAGATGAAAAATACCAGAATTAGAACACCCATTGTCTGTCCAGTTGAAAGAGAAAAAGAAATTTCATTGTCTGTGTCTAAATGATCTCATGTTGATTTATTTGGTTCAGCCTGTTAAAATAGTCCATACCTATTTAAGGCGGCACCTCATAGTCATCTAGTCATCCTTCAGTGATGATTGAATTACTTTTCTGTGAAAGTCCGCGGCTTCATATGGGCTCATGAAGAATTGTTTGTACCGCTTCTGCCCAGCCACCAATCCTGTGCGATGAGTGACACTTAACAGCTGCATGGGGCCCAGTGCGTCTTTCCCAAATAGATCACACAGCAGTGCTGTAGTAAACTGTATTGGTTTACCCACTGCTGTTGCATTTGGCAGCCCAATTTTCTCTGATTAAACTTTATGCTGTGATTTTCCAGTGCCTCTATTTTTTCCTTCAAGTGTTGGACTTCTTTAGCAAGCCTCTTGTTTTCTGCTCCAATAGTATTTAGCCTGGATTCAATTTCATTGGCAGAAAGCTCCAAATCCTGGACCTTGAGTCTGACAGGACAAGATATCTTCTTGAAGTTCTTTCAGACTGTCCTTAATGGGCTTTAGTTTTAAATCAAGCCCTTCGGCAAATCCCTCTCACATTATTGATCTCATCCAAGTAGCAAGCTCCAAATTGTCCATTTCAGGTTTGGCTGTCAGCGGTCGTGGCTGTCATGAATCCTGGTTACTTGTTACATGCTGAATTAACTAATTTACTCTATACAACTTCAGCCTTGTCTGCAATTTGAAGCGATCCATTGAAAGTGATCTCTAACTTACAATTAATTTTGTAGTCTCAGTTGAATTCTGATCTCTTTACTGTTGATGCTGCATAATCCAAATGTAATCCAGCCCAGACTGTTTCTCTGTGAGTTTGGTTGTAAATAGGATCTTCCACTTTGGATCTCTCACATAACACAACAAACAGCTAACATTTCTTCATTTACTTCTATTTACTTTTTGAGAAAATGCTGATAAGTAACTGTGGTAGATAACTTGCTGTATCTTTGGTTGTTATACAAGTGTGAATGGAGTTTCAACCATCATGGGAGTGAGGAGAGAATGTCAGATAATGAGTTTAGAATGAATGTTCCTTTAACCTTGATATTATTTTTTTCATCTTTTATTTCAGAATTCTTATGCTGAAAGATTTATCTGTTGCTTGGCAACATGGAGCAATAATAAATGCTGTAGTCCCTGTCAGTTTTCTAGAAGTATGCCCCACATTAACTAAATCACTGACCTTTCAATGGAGCTGCAAAATCTGAATGAAGGAGAGTGAATGGATCTCAAAATAGTCTTAATTGAAATGGCTTGAGGTATTTTGTATAAATCTATTCTAGGTTTAACCCTCCCACACACACCTAATAGCATAGCTCATAGGATACCTTACATGAATGATGATGGTGTCTGTATGATAAATCGATAAATAAACAGTTTAGCTGAATCCTTTTGTTAGTCGTTTTGAGGTAGATTTTTTTCTAGCAGTGACTGCATAAAGCTTCAAGTGTTTGTAAATTGTAATGCGTTACACTTCATTTAACATCCCCTTCAGTTTTATAGTTTTATAGACATTGCTTTGTCTTTGTCGTCTTTGATAGTTTCTCATCAATGCAAGCACACACGTAGACATGCACACTTGAACTTGAAACGAGTGAGCCTTTATTTCTCACACAGTGAATTTCCTGTTGTTGTAGGTTTGTGTTTCTCACGCATACTGTTTCTCACAGTTATCTGACCTGACCTTTCAGTAATATTGCTGATAAATGCCATTTTTAGAAGAGTAGGTCTAGAGAGATTACCAAAAATATTTTCCCTCAGTGTGTGCACTCTAATCATTTGCTCGATCACTACTGCATTGATATTCTTATACCAGAACTTGTATTTAATAAGTGATGGAAATTTCTTGGCTGCAATGTGTGTGTGTATCTTCAGGACAAGTAGCCGAGGAGGACCTGGATCAGGGGGATGTGGACCACAGCCCTGCTGTAGCCAAACCAGTCTGTGTGAATGGGACAGAGGGAGGCTCTCTGAACAGCAAGCCCAAAGCTGAGCGCAGATCCTCCTCCTCATCCAATCCCTCGCGCAAAGGGGTTTCCACAGCCAGCAAGATCCGCAAGCTCTCCACCTGCAAACAGCAATGACCCTTCCCACCCCCTCTCCTCTCAGTAGCAACCAACCTGGTGAGTGTGAAGTCACCACAGCTGGCTGTAGACTGAAGTGATTGCAACATCGTCCTACGTAGAGGACACCTTTCATTTCGGAGACAGAGAGAAATGAGAAAGAAAGATATGTAGAATGAACACAAGAAAGGGAGATTCAAAGAGATGTGTGAAATAGGACAGAAAAGGGGGGAGGGGGGGGGGCACCAAAGGAGAAGAGATGATTAAAATATGTTAGAATAGATGGAGATGCAGACAGAAGTATTGGGCAAAACAGGAGTGGAAGGAAATTGGGGAGGGGAGAGGGAAACTGTTAATATTCAGCCAGCAGTGCTCTGACTCATCACTGCTCCCCTGGCAAACACACGGGCGGTTTCCTCCCAAAGACTAGATCCGGACTGGTCACTTCCAGTCATGGCACACTGCTCTCCTCTTCCATATCGGCAGTAATCTTGATTACAGATATCTGTAGGGTTTTCACCCGTACTCATTCAGACTAAGAAGTGGGGCAGATTTATGTCGCAGTGCACACCGCAAACGTACACACCAATTTAACAGATTGTCTTCTTCTCACTCCAGTTACCACCCACAATTTGCTCTTTCACTCTCTTGCATATACAAACACTCACAGTGTGAGGCTGTTTTTCAAGGATGCAGTGCAGGGGAGATGCTCTGTATTAATTTGCTTGAGCGATGACTCACTCTGGATGAGATAAAGTGGGCTGTGGGATGTTTCTCGCTCTCTGTCTCCCTCTATCTCACCCTACCCGTCTCTCTCTCTCTTCCTCTTGCTCTGTAGATGAGTCTTGCTGTATTATCGCCACTAATTACTTCCTTGTTGTAATTCTGTGACACCATTCAGTTTTATCTCCAGATACCCACACGGGTAGTTGCTTTTCATTTGAATGTGTTGATTTTAACTAAAACTCAAAAATCCACCAGTGGCTGATTGTTCTCCCTCTCTGCTATTTTTCATCTTGCTCTGTCCTCCATTGCTGTCCCCTCTCAGGTTGATCTGGTCCCGTCCTTCTGTCTGGAGTCCTTGCAGTTGTGAGAGAAACCTGCTGATGTTATTCGCCCCCCCATACCTCCTGGACCATTCGGCCTGCAAAGTCTTTTAAGGATGCCATACGAGTGACGGGGAGGAGGAGAAATTGTGAAATGTTCTTTTTGCGCTGAGACTTGAGGCACTGGCTTTGAAGAGGGTGTGCTTTCTTTCTTTTCTTTTCATTTTTTTTCCTTTCTTTTCTTTTTCTTTATTTTCCTTTGCTCCTTCAGTTCTGAAAGAAATGTCATCCATCATCCTCCTCTCAGGAGTGTTGCATTGGACGTTAGAAGCACCGTCACCCCTGATCCCTCAACCTGCCCTCTCCTTTCGTTTCTTAGACATCTTTGTTTTTACAGTACCCTAACTGCAGTTTTTAAGACACACATTGTGATGTGTAAAAATGAAAATAAAAAAATAATGATGTTGATAACAAAGATATGAATAATTCTATATTTAAAACTATGATGAGGATAATGATGATAGTATTCTACTACCACCAACATAAAACTGCATGCTGTATGGAGCTGGAAGAAAGGGAAAGTGTTCGGTTTATGGACAGACGGACTGACTGAAGCCTTGAGATCCACCGTTGACCTGATGGGGATTATCGTTTTTGATTTTCATTTAGGTTTTGTTTTTTTGTTTTGTTTTTTTCTCTTTCTTTTCCAATAAGTATTTTTTAATTATTATTTATATAAAAGATGTCCCAACCAGGCTGTTTTGTTGGGTGATCCTTTCCTTTTAAAATTTGTTTGAGCATATTATTATGCAATACAAATTTGATGGTTTCTTACCTGAGCTGTTTTTTTTTATTTTATTTCTTTGTTTTCAGATTTTCCTCCTACATCAAGGCGAGACAGGCACACTATAATGTGGTGTTGCTTCTAGACGGGGTTCTAACATTAATTCACTAATGTCTGCGACAAATGTGCAGCCAGGCCTTAGAGTATAGAGCCGATTCCTTTTCCATTGTGGGCTGTCTGTAATTAGAATTACCCAATCACCTGTTTTCCAGCGATGCTCTTTGTTGTGCCGCTCACATCACTGGGAGCTCCACCCCCCTCTTACACAACCAGGCCCATCATCAGCCCCTCACTGGGAATAGATCAGAGAGCAGGTGAGTCACAGCTCTGAGGGAGGGAGAGAGCAGCACTTCCCACGTCAGCAAGGTCGCAGAGAGATTCTCCATCCAACGAGACAAACGAGGAGCAGCACAGGGAGCAATCTGGGATGTCTGGCATCCAGAGGGAAGCGAATAACTCTCTGGTATGACTGTTATCCAAGCAGATACATTTGGAAAATGTGAAGGAGAGATGATACTACCACACAAGATCATATCCCAGCTATACTAATATGGTTAACATACCCACATGCGACTGGCGAGGCTTTGCTGTGAGGAGCTGCTATCTGCAATTGAAAACTAAATCCAGAAAAGGATCTAGTACCAAAATCACTTAGAGCTGATTCCATGTAATGGGAGAAATGCCTAAGATGTGCAGCTGTTCTTGATTTGTCTTACCTCTTTATAGTTTAATCTACTAGTTTACACACACACAACATTACAGCAGCATAAAAAAAAGTCATGGCTAGGGAGTCCGTGTTTTTCCTCTTTTTTTTTTTTTATTTGGAAAAAAATGTTAAGTCCAAAATGAACATGTGCCTTTGTTGGTCCCACAAGATCTAGCCTCGTCAAGGCATTACAAAACATTTGAATTTTCTGCACTTCTCATTTTTACTATAAAGCAGATGGTTCACCAGAAATATGGACAAGGACATTAGTTCCATAGGGTAAACAGTGCACATACTGTAGCGCAAACCCAAGTCTCTGTATAAATGGATTCACAGTTTGTAAAAGAAATAGGGACAATGCTGTAAGCGGGCATACCTACTGTTACACACAGTTCTTCAGTAGCCTTTTTTTCTTTTTTTTTTAAACATATTACAACATGCAGGAATGCACTGTAGTAGCCTACATCATGTTGGGGGTGATGGCCTTTAATATGAATGCAGAGATGGAAGAATGAAATGAATTAATCCTATTTACATCCACGCTAGTAGAAGAAAAGGTATTCAACTTGCCAGATTTTTAGACTCTGAGATGTAAGGTTCAGCCCTGCCATGTAAACAAGCAATCTGTATTTTTGTTAGGGCCTAGAATATCTACATTGTACTATTTCAATGCTTCATGTAAGTGATTTATCAATAATACAGCAGTATGACTCAGTATCCCTTTCTTCAGGGATTTGGGAGCAGACAATTCCACCTCTACTCAGTTTTAACCTCCACCTTTGTCGTCACAGCTCTCTTCCGCTCACCCCACACCATCTGTCTAAATGACAGTCACTTAAAGTATCATCTGTCAGTCTGTATCTCAGCAGTGACCCTCAGTGCCATGACGCTACTGTCAGGCCCAAGGGAGCACTACACATCAACCCACGGAAGCTCTTGGATAGCACTTCCTTAATTATGATGCATAAGCGTAACAGGGACAGATGAGTAATAAAATCCTATAAAAATAGATAAAATATGAGTATAAAAATGCTTGATGCACATATTTACGAGTGTTGGCTGTATAGCTTGGGCATCCCATCTGTTTCTTTTACCATGTAGTGTATGTTTACTCCAGATCTGCTGATGGCATTAATGAGACTTGGCTTTTTAGCACAGAGTAATCACAATGCATTTTTTTTTTTACATGGTCAAGGTTACTCCCATGGCCCAAGCACAGATACCCCAGCTATTACAAATTTAGCCTCATGGTGATCAAGATGAGAAGGACACTTGAGGAGGATATGGATTCAGATGAGGGAAATGGGTGACAGAAAAGTCGTCATTATCTTTTTCCCATCAAAGTGCTTCTGTTTTTTGTTCTTTTTTTTTAAAAGTCAAAACTACTGTATTCACATACACATTGTTTTACACACAGCATGCTGAAAATCCATACAACTAAGTCCCAAAAGAGTTATTATTTCTAAAGATGAAACCAAAATAATACGGGTCTGTATTTTTTTTTTAACTTGTGTAATGACAGCATATGTTTTTAGAGTGATGTTGCTAGGTAAAAAGGAGCATCACATGTCACAGCACATGGCTTCACAGTGGAAATTAAGGTCTGTATGGAAACACGGAAAGAGACAAGAGACTGGCCAACAGTAAGGTACCTGTCCTATAGAATGTGTCTGTACAATGATGCATCGATATTCAAGCCTTTTTGTTTTTTAACCAATTTGGGAATTTGTCCGGGTGTAAGAAATGCAGATATTTGACTGGTAGCTAACACGAGATGTTCTTTAAAGTGCTATAGAGAAATGGACTTGAATGAAGTGTTACTAAAGCAGGGTGAGGGGGCTGGCAGGCTATACGGGGCTGTGGCCAGGAGAGGTAGTGTGGGATGCAGCAACCACACACTCGGTTCCTCCTTGACCCAGGCGCTGCTCTGCACTCCTCAGCCCGGTATAGAGCCTCTCTTCCACCGACATAGCCAGCTTGTCTGTCAGGCTGCTCTGCTTCTGCAGGATGTGGCCTGGAGGGAGACTGGGATGGCCTGTCGAATCTTTAGAGGGGTCTGGAAGAGTCACGTGGCCGCTATAAGAAACATCTGATTGGATAGCTTGACTGCTGTTGTTGTTTCTGTTGTCGACTCTCGGGTCCATGGCCTGTGTGGATGAAGCGGCCAACGAGAGGCCAGTGGGTTCACTTGCTGCATCTTTATTTGCAGAGACTGTGCTGTCATGGCCCTCACTGGTTGATTCTGCACCATTAGAGCCCTCTTTCAACAAGTCAGTGTCTTCAGAAGCTGTGTGGGCCTGTGTTCTCCCTGCGGCCTCTCCTGAAACTCTCTCATCTGACGAATCTTTACTCTCTGTACCTTCCTTGGTTGCTTCTTCACAAGCTGCTACCTCATTGGCTTCTTCATCGGCAGCACTGGCTATGCGTGATAGTGTACTGTGATATCTGGTGTCCAGAGGGTACCCAGCGCTGTCCCCTCTGCGTAGCGGGGTGAACCTCTGCCTCTCCAGAGAGGGGGAGTACCTGCCCCCAGCGCCTGACCCTGGGTCGCTGTATTGCTTGTGTCTCTGCCACTGCTTCCGGAGGTGGACTCTGGAGCGGTGCCTGGAGCGCAGCGGAGAATCCTGCTGGTCAAACCGTGGATCGTGACGGAGGAACTCGTTGAACAGAGCGTCTGTCTTCTCATCGATACTGTAGTCACGGCGCCGGAGACGTGGGCGGAGAGGAGGGGAGGCCTGTGGGAGTGGTTTCAGCAGCGGTGAAGTTGGTTGCGATTGTAGCTGCTGCGACTCTAGAGGTTTCTGATGATGAAGGGGTTTCAGGAGCTGAGGTGGCTCTTTGAGGCTAAGAGGCTGACTGCCGGTTTGAGACTCCTCTGTCGTTTTCTGCTCAGTCTCGGTGCTGTCTCCCATCTCTTCCTCCAGCTCCTCCTGAAGCAGCTTGGCCTCGATGCTGTCACACACTGAACCTTTTCTTCCAGAGTTGGTGAAGAACAACCTCCTCTCAGATGCAGTCTTCCCCCGCGGCCCTCCAGGAGTCCCGAAAAGCCGCAGCTCATCAGGGGCCCTCGACGGTGCTTCGATGGAGGCGTAGCCACTGTCCATCTGAAGGAGCTTACGGCTCCCTGCCTCACTCTCTCCTCCTGCCCCGCTTCCCATTTCACTGTTCCCACCTGAAGCCCCTTTGACTCCGCCGTCTAATCCCTCTGACTCTCCTTCTCCCTCAGGTTCATCATCCAGGTCTTGCGACAAGCAGCTGTCAAGACCAGAGCGAGCTCCTGTGCCCCCCAAAGAGGAGACACTGTCAGCATCACTGCGGATGGACTCCCGGTCAGTGCTGCTCTGGTCTGAGGAGGCGTACTGCTCCAGAGAGGCTCGCAAGCTCCAGATATCTCTGTATAAAGAGGGCGGAGCCTCACAGCTTTCCTGGCGAATCATGAAGGATAGAGATGACCCTGAGTCAGCTCTTTGCCTGGCTTCAGCTCCCAGCACCACATCATCTCCTTCATCTATCTCATCCTCTTTCCTCACTTCTGTCATCACATGGTGTGGCTTTGCCTCAGTGGCTTCACTTTTCCTCATGAGACTTTCAAACCTCTCCTGAATGGCCGCGCCTTTTTGTACCTCAAACAAGTCGTCTTCTTCTGCCTCATCATCTCCTGGTTCTTGTTGCACTCCTGCCCTTAACTTTAGCTCCATCTTTGCTTCTGCTCCCACTCCCATCTCTTTGCCTGCGGCCTCCTCTTGCCTCACAAGATAATGATCATCATTTGGGGAACAGCTTTCCTCTTTCTTTGTGCTGCTGCTACCACCTACCTCGACCATGGCCTCCACCTTTAACCTGCACAGATGTAGAAACAGGTTGTCAATGGTACTGAAATCTCATGGTGCTTTAACAGAAAGTCATGAGGTAAAGTGGGACAGATGTACCTGCTGAGGAAGGCTGGGGGTGAGGATGGTGTTGTGGGGTGCGAGAGAGACCCTGCAGAGAGGGACTGCAGACCGCTCGTCTGGATGGAAGTGTGTGTGAATGGCTGAATGACGTCGTCTCTCAGAGGGGAGGCGTCGTCCTCTGTGTGGTCGGTAGTTTCACTTGCAGCTCTCTGTCTCTGGAATGGCCTCCTCTTGGGGGATCCTGGTACAGAAGCCAAATAACACGAGCATGTATACATGATGCTTCACTGGAGCACTTTTAAAATTCAAATTCAGTTGCAAGTTAGACATAAAGGAACAGTTCACCCAAAAAATATGCAAAGGTCTATCTATTCAAACTGTATCTAGCTGCCCCTAACTCATACTCGGAGACAGATAGATGGAGTTTGATGTTTTTCAACAGGAACCGGTTCCCAACAATACAAATAAACCCGGAAGGCTGTGAATTTCTGCCAAGTATCTGTGTCATTGTTTTTAGGGAGAGCTGTTGCTGTTGAGATTCTCACATGTAAATTTTTGACAGTTTCAGCTCCATAAATAAATACCCATCCAATCCCATTGTACTGGACTGCTGGGAGACAAAAATTGTGGCAGACTGCAAAACTCGCCATATCACACTATCTATCTGGATCATTTGCACAAGGGGTAAGTGAGGGGAAAAAAAATCCCTGTTTTTGATGACCTCTCGTTGAATGAACTGTTCCTTTAACAGTAAATTTACATAGCCAAAAAGACAAGTATCCCTAACCTTTGGCATCTAGACTGGCAGCCCGATGGCTGCTGTCAAACTTCCACTTCCTGAAGTAAGGTCCTGCCCCCTCCAGACTGGCGTGGCGCCGGAGTTTAGAGAAGAAGTGTAGAACAGAGGTCTGGCCAGGAGCTGAGGACAACTCTCTCTCTCCTCTCATCGCCCTCTTCTGCTCTCCCTCTCCCCTGTCCCCGAGAGCCTCCATCTGTCAAAAGAGATAATGAGAGATGGAGGGAGAGGAGGACGGAGGGAGGTGATGAGACATTACGGGAGGGATATTAGGGTTGAGGCAGGAGGAGAGTGAGATGAATCATGACAGGCAGAGGCTAAACCCTCAGGTGACAGAAGTTTGTCATAAGGTTGTCACTCAGTTGCAGTGTTGACTGATGTCACTGTGCATCTGGAGGTTTGAGCCTGTGGCAGTCTCCGTTCACAGCTCCTCTTATGTGTGGTGGAAGTGTAACAATCTACTCACAAGTTTAAAAAAAAAAAAAAAAAAAAAGAGCAAATCTGTGCAAACAGATCTGTGCATCTGTGCAAACATGTTTGTGACTAAACACCATGAATGCACGGAGCTTCCTATTCTGCAGCAAAAAAAAAACCCAAAAACAATTTGACATTTTTTGTGAAGTGCCTTCTTTAGCATCCTGGATATATAACAGATTTTTAGGCTTTCTGACAGGTGCTTCAGAGATTCTCAGCCCTGAGATGTTGAAGTTTCACAGCTGAAGAAAGATTAAACAGAATGTTTCCATGTTGTAGGCCTTGAGAGAAAAGGATAATAAAAATGTTGAGGCCTGTGTTTCCGACCTCTGCTCCATGACAAATAAGAATATTTATTGACCCCTAGAATGTAATATACTATTTTGAGATACCCAGAATGCAAAGATCACAGATCTGTAATAAGAAAGAAAGAAAGAAAGGAAGGAAGGAAAGAAAGAAAAATATCCCTTACAAAGAAGAGCCTTTTTTTCCATTGGGGTCATGTAGGATATTTAGGCAAGGCAAGTATATCTATATATAACAATTCATACTTTTATGGATTTTTATTAATTTTTATGTTCAAAATTCATTCAATACATTCAATAGATCATAAATTATAATTAATGAACACTGTAATTAAAAGTGAAAACAGGAGATGAAATAATGATTAAAGTGGGAAATAAAATAGGGTGGAAAATGATTGGGTTTAATAAGGCAGTTGTGAACATGGATGTCTTTCATTTTTAAATTTAAAAGCACAGTGTAACATAATGGCTGAAAGCTGCTTCACCGTGCTTTATTTTAACCCAGGGTAAAATTAGCAGGCCCAAAAGAGATTCCTGCGGGGTTCATATTCTAAAAATGTAAAATATATTCATGCTGTGGATGGCAGGCGAGACTCACTGTCTGGGAGCGTGTGTGCTGTGTTTTCATGGCTGACGAGGCCTGTCGGGGGCTCTGGTCCAGGATGATGGAGTGGTGAGGGTCTCCCGGCAGGCCTCCACTCAGGCTCTGACCCATCCAGTCTAGAGGCTCGATGGGTGCACCTCTTTCAGGGGGCTGGAGTGAGCCGAGGGGGAAAAGGAGTCATAAAACAACCAATGCAAAGAAATCAATCACTTCAGGTAAACACAGATTTGTTACAGTGGCTGAAACGGAGCTATTTGTGAGACAAATGGCTCAGTGGCGTGTGTACCTGGTAGATGGCGAGCGGCAGTTTGGGTTCCAGCGTCTCACTGATGTTGATGGTGCTGCTCTCTGCTGACTCACACTCCATGATGGTGAGGATCTTCAGGGCAGAGGGGGCGGGAGCCAGGTGGAGGTGTGTCAGCCGGGCCTTCTTCAGGTGGTGGAAGTCTCCCTCAGTCAGTGTGTACCTGAGGAGGACGAGGGAGGACTTGAAAACATTCAGTAAATCATCAAGCTTGATCCAATATGGGGCTCTAACTTGGAGGATCTATAACACTCGTATAGCAAAAACCACTTTATGGCTAAGAACCCAAATTATTACCCAGAAGGCATGCAGCAAGCAGGGTACCTCATTTATACTGTACCTGCGCCCTTTGTCCTGAGTCTTCTTCTCCTGTTCATAAAGTGCAGTTTCATTGAAGGAGACACGGCGGCCGGTCGAGGCAGTGGAAACAAACCTCTCTGACTCTCCATCGCGGCAGCTCGACGCAGAGAGAGCGTCCGATTCATCCAGACGGATGGTGATCTCTGAATGGTAAATACAAGAGAGAGAGAGAGAGAGGGGAGAGAAAGGGCTTTACTCAACCTGAATACACAAGAGTGGGTGGAATACAGGAGTGTTTGTAAATGGACAATTAGTCCTAACCTTGAGTTGGCTGCGAATCCTCAACATATGTTGTGTTCGTCTTTTCAGGGTCATCACTGGCTCTAAAGGGGACAGACAGGAAAAAAACGCTCTTATCAGAGTTTTCACTTCCATATTCAATACGATTACAGCTTTAATCCACTTCTGTCATAATCACTTTGGCACTACTGGGCTCTGTAATCCCCTCTGTTTGTGGACGAGCTGGGCCTGCCAGTCCCACACTGTGTGTCTCTGCAGTGGCCAGCGCCTACCTGGAGTAGCGCCGTCCACTCATGCAGCAGCGATGGCAGAAGAGGAGCAGCAGGGAGAGCAGGACCAGCGTCCCGCCGGCAAAAACACAGAGCAGCACCAACAGCAGCACATAGTTCTCCACGCGGCCCGCAGACACAGGCACATCCTGTTGGGGGGCAACCAAGAAACAGGGTTAGGAGCCGTCCTGATCAGTATTAGTGTCTTACAGCAGCCCCGACAGAGCTGCAAGATGCAATTGTTATAAAATAAAATACAGGTGTGACTCTGCACTGCGCACAAATACAATAAGGAGAATGCATAATACCACAAACCATTCTAAAAAACACTACGCATACTTGTGGTCTATAGAAACATACCTTTGTAACCACTGTGCATAGTAGTATTGTGCAAGTGTAGTAATATATATACATTATTGTCTATACATTGCTGGCATTTGCCTTTTGTTATTGTT
>OMLB01018118.1:0-13254 GCA_900302555.1 Myripristis jacobus | reverse complement strand
AGCAGCACATAGTTCTCCACGCGGCCCGCAGACACAGGCACATCCTGTTGGGGGGCAACCAAGAAACAGGGTTAGGAGCCGTCCTGATCAGTATTAGTGTCTTACAGCAGCCCCTACAGAGCTGCAAGATGCTATTGTTATAAAATAAAATACAGGCGTGACACTGCACTGCGCACAAATACAATAAGGAGAATGCATAATACCACAAACCATTCTTAAAAACACTACGCATACTTGTGGGTTACAAGTGTAGTAGTAATATATATACATTACTGTCTATACATTGCTGGCATTTGCCTTTTGTTATTGTTCTGTTATTGTAACTCTGAAACATTATCATCCACTTCATGATGGAGGCTCCTTGCAGACTACACATACACATTAAAAAACAGGCAACACTGCACATTTGATTCATTTAATTGTCAACTCTGTGTTTCAGATATATATATATATTTAAATTTGAATCAATAATGTACCCCAGTGATTTCCTGATAGTTAAAAAGCTGTGGAAGCTGATAACACCAAAAGGATTTAAAGAGGTGTCGGTGCTCTGTGTGGATCTACATGAAGTTTCAGAGGCTTTTCCATCCTGACAAGAATAAAAATTCAGTTTCAAATATTTGATATCAGCGAAGGAGCATTTGTATTAATATCAGCCCAACCCTGGTATACAGTGTTCTGTGCTCTTGTTTGGGTGCTGCTCTTGCCTGCTTTGGACTTGGCTGTATAACACATTTAATTTTCATTGTACTCACACTCACTGGTGGAGGTCTGAATAAAATGCATATAATAGAGCTACAGTGTGCGGGTCTTCATCTGTCTTTGTTGCATTAGTTCACTGGTCCAGCACCTGACCTGCGGTTTATTGGATGTGCATGTCAGCTACACTTTGTATGCATTGTACTCAGATAGTCGTGCACCAGCTCCTAAGTCAGTGCCTCACAAGATAGACTGTAATAGGCAAAGTCTACACATGTCTATTGTCATGTTTGCTGTTGTGAGAGGATGAAATCCCGTGTGTGAACCAGGGCATCCTGACTGCATTAGTCCTGCTGGGACAGTAATTGATTCTTCTCCCTTTGAAGTTTGGAGCAATGAGAAATCTCTTTGTCGCATTACGCTGTCAGCTAAGCGCTGTAATATTTAATAAGGAGCAGAATTAACACAGAAAGACACACTAAGCCCCTGCCTCCTCACACTGAGTCTCATGTACACACGCACACACACATGCTGACACTCATACAATGCCTACACACACACACACACACATGCAGACACACACATACACAATGCCCACACACACAACACAATACAGCTCTCCTCTCGACTCTCTCTGATTAATACTCTGTCTTGGCTAAGTGAGCCTGGGGATGCTAATCGAAACGTCAATGAGACCCTTAATTCAATTTCCCTGCTCTTCTCAATGAGGGGGAAATGAGGCCTCCGCAGGCTAAAAATGGAAATCGGAGGAGGAGGCGAGAGGAAAAAGATAAAGGGTGGTGGGGGGAGGTGACGCAATCAGGATGCAGACACACATGAGCAATCCCCAAACCAGACTTTTCTGGCTCTTCTCGGATGCCAGTTTCAAATCAGCATGAATTGTCCAAAAAGAATATTGGGTTAATTTTTTTAAATTATTATTACTATTTTTTTTATTTGCATTCATTTATTTATTCTTGGGTGGAATACTCGCCAATTGCAACGTTTAGGGTTACGTAATATGTGAAAATGTGAAGGGATGGTTCACTCGAGAGGTGCCTCAGCTTTGTAGGATCAGGAGAAGTGCAGACTGACATTTAGGGACGACAATGACCTTAACAGCAGCAGCAGCAAGGTCAATACAGTGGAAAACCTTCACACCACTACTAACTGAGCACAGATACACACAGCCAGGAGGTGGAAAGGTAGAAAACAGAGAGAGAGAGAGAGAGAGAGAGAGAGAGAGGGAGAGAGAGCGGAAACAGCTCAGCAAAACGCCTGACATTGTGGCAACTCTGCTTTCCCTGTAAACGCTGAGGTATTTCCAGAGATCCGTAACACAACATATCAATCAAACTCTGTCACACAGTCAGATTTAATCATGAACACAATCTGACAGCCGCATGCTAGATGTGATAGGCCTACTCTAGGTGGAAAAGAGAGTGCCGACAGCTATGTAACTCTATTCAATACACCATTTACAGGATGCAAAAAAGGTGTCATTATGCTCAGCTTACACAACCAGCAGAGGACAATATATGCACTGCTACACAAAGGCCTAGGGACCTTGGAAATAGTGAACACACTTGTGAGAATGCTATTTTTCATTCAGCCTCTCACTCAGGCCAGTGATTTCAAATGAAACGGGTAGCTTGTCACATAAAGACTCATATTCACTAGATGCTGCGACTGCATGACCCACATTCAGCCGCAGCCTGCAGGGACATATATGATGCTCTGGGCTGCGAGGAGTCACGATTCTGTGTGTAGGTGTGTGTGTAGGTGTGTGTGTGTGTGAGTGAGTGTGCATGGGTGTTATCCAGTTCACCAGGTAGTAGTAACAGCGCCACAGTGAATCACTACGCACAAAACAATCAAAATAGCAACTTGTACACCTTCATATACACACACTTGTGTATTTACACATACACACACGCTTTGCCCGTGTCACAGCGTAATGAAATCTGCTGTTTTTACAAGCTCAGCCAAACAGTAAGAACAACGCAATCAATCAGCTGGAGCAGCAAAGCCGCTTGCTTGCTAGTGTTTAAGGCCACATTACTGACACACCGTGGAGGCGACCCCAGCCTGTTCTCCTCCCGCTCAGTCGGTGTTAACCCTGTCCTAATCACTGCTGCTGGGTCGGATACTCCCACGTCCCCAGAAACGAGGGCTAAACAGAAATCAAAATCAGCACTTCACAGTTATTTGATAGGTCAAATCCTCTTTAGATACTCATGTGGATCAGGCTCTCCTCCTGTATTGCCTTAACTCAGTGTTCAGCCTGGAGTACAGTGTCTGATTCTTGGGCCGGGCAATATACTGTCAAAACATCGATATGGAGAGTATCACCTGGGATATTGTAAAATTGTAATATGGCATAAGTGTTGTCTTCTCCTGGTTCTGAAGGCTTCATTACAGTAAAGGGATGCAGTTTTCTGGATGCATTAGACTGCTTTATCTGTTCTATTATTTGCTTCTACCTGCTTGGCAATCAGGTGGATTTGTTGATCACAAATCTCCTGTGTGTAAAGCACTGGTGGTCATCCCTACAATATTGTCTTGATGAATACCCAAAGGTAAAAAGGAAGCACACACACAGAGATCTTCAGGATGGGATAGACTAATCTCAATTTCACCAGTTTATTCTGGCCATGTCAACAAGCATGCAAACATTTCAGCCAAGTGGCCTTCATCAGGGCATATTGCCTCAATATCGAGATATTTAGTCAAAGATGTTGTGATAATTGATTTTGTCTGCATCACCCAGCCCAAGCTCAGGTTGTTTTTTTTTTCTGTCTTCCCTTTGGTTCCTCTGCTTTGGGTGAAATCCAGATTGATCTGTGCAGTGCTGTGGACAAGCATCAGCAAAGACTGCCAAGCAAGGTGAAGTCATCATGAAGCAGCAGATGAAGACTACAGACTCTAATGTAAAAGTGAGGGCAGCAAGAGAGACAGAGAGAGAGAGGGAGGGGAAGAAAGGCAGACTTGGTAATACTCACAGTGGAGTTCTCAGTCAGACTTGTCAGAACAGGCAAGTCATTGCTCATGGTCCAGGTCAGCGTGAGTGAACCCTGCAGAGGATGAAAAAAGGAAAAAAGGCTGTCAGACCGAACTGTTTTTCCCAAAGACAATTTCCTTTTTCCATTTTTTATGCAGAGAATTCAAGGTGCAGCAGGACTTAATTGTGTGGTTGTCCTTTTTATGTAGCAGCTTTCAGATACACAGTTACAAGCAATCATGATGGGCAGATTTGTGCCCTCAGCCATAACTAACACATGAATGTAACTAACCTGCCTGATGTGTGTTTAAGCCCCTATAGGAGGCATATGAACCAAGTTTATTTATTTATTTATGTGTCTTTGGGTTGATGCATTGACCCCGATATGTCTAAGGATGATGGACTATATTACAAATACATAATCATTTCTCTATAATGAACTCTCATTGCATGATGTGGACCACTATACAGATTACCGTGTCATTTCTGCAAAATTGACATTACTTTATGTGTGCATAAGTGTGTGTGTGTGTGTGTGTACTTATAAGACAGCAAGAAACAGAGAGGTGTGGTACAAGAAAGACAGAAACGCTGACATAACATTTTTTTTTCACAGCACACAGCTTGTGTAACATCTATTCATGATTACATTCCTTACACATGCTCATAATAGCACCTCACATTCCCTCACCATGTGAGACGCATAATTTATATAATATCTCATACATACAAGCAGCTCAATGTAAAACAATGATGATGATGCTTCAGAAACTAGCGAAATCACACAATCCCAACAAAAGCCATTCTGAACATGGACACACATATACACACACACACACACACACACACACACACACACACACACACACACACACACACACACACACACACACATATCCTGTGTTAAAGCCGTGGCCTGCTCATCTTTAATGATTTTCTCTCATGCTTAACACATGCTCAGTGTCAATAGGTCATTTTTGTCTTCATGGATCAGAGAGGCAACAGTGTGTGTGTGTGTGTGTGTGTGTGTGTGTGTGTGTGTGTGTGTGTGTGTGTGTGTGTGCATGGATGCATGCATGTGCCCTGAGGGTATCTGTCAGACCTTGCAGCTGCAAGAGGAGCAGCAGAGTAAAGCCTCGTTTTAATCCCTCACAACGTGCTCTCAAAAAGCCACGGCCCACACGAGATGCTGCATGATGTCCTGTTTTGTTCTGAGTGTACTGCCACAGGCTCCCTTGGGACAAAGTAATCTAGTGAATACAGCTGTCTCCTCTCCACTGATTGAATAACAGACCCTGAAATGGTCCGAATTATCCTGCAGAAGAATGAAATGACATTGCTGAAAGTCTTGGGAAAAAAATGTACTTGGTGGCAGTCATCCTGAACTTACATTTTCCCTTTGATTTAGTATTACGGTCTGACAATGCCATCCTTGGAGTAGAAGTAGTTTTAAAAGATGTCGAAACAGGGGCCATTTTAACTGATTTCACGTTTTCTCAGCTGTCGGTCAGCATCTCAGCCCATTTCCTTTAAACTTTTTGGGGTTTTTTTTTCTCCCTGGGTATGCCTTTCCTCACTGTCTGTGTATGGTGATGCAAAAATTGCATCAGCATTCCTGGACAGACAGGCCAATACCATCGCACTTTTCAAATCAAAGAAATTCACTGCTGACCTGCTGCATGCATGTCACAACAATGAACCCTGCCAACCCCAGTCACTCAAGTAGTATTATTATTAGCATATTAATATTATTATTATTTTTTATTATTATTATTTTTAGCAATAGTAGTAGTAGTAGTAGTAGTATGTGATGTTACTAAGCTTTCAAAGCTGTAGTCTAAGGGAAGAAAAAAGGGGAAAGGGAGAGGGGATAGTAACATAAGTTACTGGAAATAAAATGTGCTCTTATAGGCCCTAATGAAACTGTATTGTATTATTATTAATGATATTGATATTACAAGTTTTCTTATTAACAACTTTATTCATTTATTTATTTATTCATTTATTTATTTATTTATTTCAGGTGCGATCCGTGGTTTTCACCAACTGCAGTTCATACTTTCTTCACCTTTTGACTCAGCAATGCATCACAGGGCAAACAGTAATAATAACAACAATCAGAAAGAAGTAAGAAATCAAGCAGAGTATCACTACTGAATGAGGTGAAAACACAAATTCTGTCCGGCAAAAGGGGAGATAAATCTTTAAAGTCTGCGCCAAATCTCTGGGCGTGTGGTCTACAGTTGTCCGGTCACTCTCTAAATGACTTTTCCCCTCTCCGTGTCGCTCAACTCCTGCTTTGATCAGACTGAGTCACACAAGACGCGCACACGCATTAACAGCAGACTTTGGCTTCTAGTTCATTCCACTGGTGGAGGCTGGTGGTGTCTAAATAAGGGGGAGCACAGTGGCTTACAGCAGGAGGGGAAAACATCACAGCCTGATGCCGTGACTGAGTGATTATTAGCAGACTGATCTTACGGTCTATATTTCTGGTGGTGAAGAGACTCCGGGCTTCCTCCGCCGTGCAGACGGGATGCTGACTACAGCGACTTGCTGCAGCTGGCGGCGCTCATCGGCAGCAGCAGCAGCATCCTTTGCAGGGTAACCCGCCGATCAGGACTGTCCCACATTTCAGCATCATCCGCTATCAGCCTACGGAGGATAAATCACGATTAGTCATACAGGCTCCTTGTGTCGGGCTGGGTTTCCATGTGACGGGTCGCTCTGGCCGCCTCGGGGCATCCGCGGGCTCTCCTGCCCGGATCCCGCTGTTTCTTCCCAATCAGGGCTCAGTAAATCAGATGCTGCGATTACCTAGCCAGCTGCGTCTCTCTCCCCCTCTCTCTCTCTCTGTGTATGTCAGGCTATATTCCAGACCTTATATAATGAAATTATCACATATTATCACGAGCGAGCCCCCAGGTCCCTGTGAGTAAGGCAAACAGCGGACTCACCCAGCAGTCGATTCTGTGTGAAGCAGTCCACAGGCAGCCGCGCCAGCTTGCCCCGTCTGCATAGTTTAATTTGGGCTTCAAATAAAGACTGTAGTTATGAATGAAACCACACGCGATTAGACACACCCACTGCCCGCTCCCGACACACCACGTGACCAGCAGCGATGATGATGTTAGATGGACGTTGTGCGCAAGCATTGGAGAAAACCCATCCTTATCCCTTTTTTGGTGTAGCCTATGAATGACAAGTGATGCTGATGCAACTGATGATTGATCATCAATGATACGCGGCGCTCCACTCATATCTATTTACACACTGTAATTACACGAGCACCCAGATATTTGACAGATACTATCAAGTCTGCCAGATGATCTATATTTAAGAAATCTAACCCGCTGTTTCAAAACAGCGAGGAGATGCATGCATGTTGCAGACGTTTGTGTAATTCACACTTTGACCGCAGGGTGGCAGCGGTGTACCGTTAACGAGCAGCTCTCAGTGGGGCGGTGAGTCAGCTCCGGGACCCTCAGCGGTCCGGGAGAGGGTCCTGGGAAGTCCTGAGCAAAATGAGGAATAGTCTCATTTCACTTTTGATTTATTCTCTTGAAATTATCACAATGACATGATATATAAGAAATACCTTTAATCACGGACATAATATGCATGTCTACAGTGCATAATATTTAATACAGTGTGTTCATGAACCAAAAAAAAAAAGAAAAAAGAAAAAAATAGTTATATATAGATTCCTAATGTGTGTCCATGCCTACGGTATTTATAGACATTGACATAACAGCAACAGTTTCCTGCTGTCATGTGAAAACTTTTCAACTCCAGTCTGTATTTTTCATATTTTAAATTCAGTTGAAAAATCACAAGCTCAATCACTTGTACTAATGATGGGCCCATAAAAATGTATCATATCCCATTTAATAAACTCAAAAATGCACTGTGGTCGAGGTTTGTTTTAGTTTTCTGAAAAGTTGACCTTTTGTAGAAATAAGGCTCTCACCAGGCAGCAATGAACTGTAATTAATTATTTCTGACATGCCTTCGTTGTCAGGGGAGGAAGTCCGTGGAGAATAGGAAGGACAATCCCCCAGAGATGTTTTTCTTTTTATTCCTTATATAGTTTTCCTTAGACAGGCCGCAAAGTTGTTCAGTTTTGAGTACTGTGCACTTAACAGCCACATGGTTTTACTTTTTTCCCTGGCATTTTATAAAGCCTTCCCCCTGCATTTTACCCTGGCTTGTCCTCTTAAACATTCTGTGTCACCACCATCTGTGAAACTTTTTTTTTTTTTTTTTTGCATCAAGTAACTTTTGCATGAGGCTGGCAAACACAATTTTAGGAAACATTTACCATGAGCTGTGTAAATGTCCATTTGACTTGCACTCTCTGCAGCATGTAACCTTCAGTCAACTATGATACTAGATTTTTAGGGTGTCGCACAAACATAAAATGGATGCATCATAAACCAAGTGGTAGGAGGTTTAATCAATGAGTGTATGAAAACAGAAAGTGGGACAGTCAGAAGCAGCGCTGCAAGTTAGTAAGACCTCATTCTACCCAAAACTATTTAGTAAATGGGTACAAAGCATAAACATCTGGGAAGTTTTTAGAAGTAGATGTAGTAACTGACTTCTCCACTCACTGAGATAATCTGATATTATAAATAAATGAGCATGGGAAACCAGAAGCATGAGAGATACAGAGAAGATGCTACAGATTCAGGGAAGTGGTTGTTTGTGTAACCCAGGGTTTAGCATGGCTTTTATCAACTTAAATGTCTTGTCTTAAAACAAATCTGCGATAAATCGTATATTCGCTGGACTGTTGTTGGGACATGAGACACCATTCAAACCTTTTTTGGACATTTTCACTCGCTTAAGGGCATCATGAACTCTCCAGTAAAGTTGTTGCGTGTGCTCTATAAGCAGAGACACACAGTGTTATTTACAGTTTCATGTTCTGTGTATATGTGCAGACTTCAGGGAATGTATAAGAACTGTAAAAACAAACAAAAACATACTCACATACATACACACGTTAGACCCCTCTGGAAATGTCCCGGGCCACCGTTGTGGGCAGAAACTCTGAATTTGTTTATGGAACTAAAAATAGCCTGGAAAATATGTGAGGCATCTGCAATGCTAAACATGTTAGAGGAAATAGATAGAGATGTAGTTTATCCATGCAACCTCTACACACACAGTATAAATGTCTACTGGTGTAATTAATAGGCTTTTGTCCATACAGATCACAATGTTAATCTGATTTTTTTTGTAATACTGGATACGAGGCATTTTATTTTTTCATTAAAGTACTTGATGAGAGTGACACTCCCAAGATGTGACCTTGATCACAGAGATCACGTTTTATTTCCTGTTGTTTACCAGAGTTGCATTCCTGAAATAAACATGCATCAACTTACAGAAACCAAGGACGAATCATTCAAAGTGCGTGTGATTGTGTGTGTGTGTGTGTGTTTGTGTGTGTGTGTGTGAAGCATTTTGGGGTCTGCTGTGTGTTGTGTTTTGTGCAGCATGTGACTTTGAACAGATGGCTGAGCTAAAAATGATTATAAAGTCATCTGAAGCTAAAAATTCTGATTTCCATCCCAGTTTAGATCAGAAGTAATACATTAAAAGCTGTAAATGCTCTTTCATCTAAATTGTGTTCGCTCTGGATTGTCAGAGGGATTGAAAATAATGTAGGCCACTTGCTAATTTACTTCGTCTATCAATGATATTCATGCTGAATGATTAAAATCACTCCGATGTGCACCGGCTCCCCACACACAATTGTTTTTATCTCTCTGAATTCCAGAGCAGAGGTGTAACATACCAGAGTGGTGAACCAGCTGGAAAGTCATGCCAGGAGAGGCCTTAAAGGGGGTGGGAGGAATGTGTGGATACACAGCTTTGTGGAGGAGAGGAGGAACATACTTTGTGTGTTCCTGGACTCTTGACGTCAGAGCCGCGTCCCTGCACGCTCTGGAGAGCAGGACATCCTGTGGAATGACTCTCGACGAAGCCCTAGGAATGTAAAGCAGCAAACCCTCCCTCTCTCCTTTGTCTCGATCCAACTTTGGAGCGATACTTTCACAGAAATGTTAAGGAGGAGCAGGGGGGGTAGCAGCTTAGGGACAGCAGGATCCCCATCAAACTTACACTGAGGCAAGTTCATCAAGTGAGGGGAAGGAGCCCAGAGGGAAGAGATCTTGGATTCCTTCTGAATTCCACAAATCCCACAGATTAGCATGGAGTTTGGGTTATGACTGTCATTACAGGCTCGACTGCAACCTCATTATAATTCCCTGCGATATATCTCATATTTCCTATTAGCTTAAGTTTGAACCGTTCATCTGCTAAGCATGTTAGCACCACAGGAACCACAGGTAATAAAGCCATAAAAAGCAGTAATGCAAGAAACAAACAGAGAGGAAAATGTCCAACCACACAAAGCCAGCAATAGACTGGGACAGATAGCCAGAGGGTGAGACAGAGAGAAAGAGAGAAAGACAGACTGTTGACATCAGTGCCAGCTTATGTTAAGCACAAGTGAAAAGAGAGGAGGATGGACACGGAAAACCGAGCAGTAAGCGTTTGTGTTCAGTATTCCTGTCACGTTCTGCCCGCTGCTGTTGTTTTCAGAAAAGGGAAATGGAGCGATGACACAAAGCAGACAAGATGGGACAGATACTATGTGTGCATGCACAGGGATACACCTTGTGTGTGTGTGTGTGTGTGTGTGTGTCTTTGTCTGTGTTTGTGCATGAATGTGTGCACTTGTGGGGGGTTATGGAGGGATGGAGGAGTGGGGGGGTGAGGAAGGGAGGTAGGTGGGATGGGAATGGAGTGACGCAGTCTGGATAAAGCGGGGGTGGAGTGGGCGTTGCTATTTTTAGTCGCTGTTGGGAGACACAATCTAGCTGCATTTCTCTGCCCCGGCTTCCTACGTCACTTACTCCGAGCACTGGTCCTTCTCTGGCCATCATGTGACAGGTGCAGCCAGTAATCCTGCTGTGGCCCAGAGGTGAGACAGCTCAGGAGGAGAGAGGCTGCAGAATGCAACAGAATAGTAGAGCAGAGGAGGCAAGGGCAAAGAATACAACAGTACAGAATAAAAGAGAAGAGAAGAGAGTAAACCAAATGCATGCCAGAATAGTCAACAACCCTGAAAAAAAATAATAGTAATAATAAAAATAAAAATAAGTGGGCTAGTGAAAATGAATAAAAGACAACAGAGTCTTTAGTTTTTTTCTTTATGCTGATGCACATTTAAAATTGAGGTAAAATAAAATAGAATGTGGAAAAACATCATACAATGTGAATATAATTTACACAAAATGCAGATTTAAAATGGATTTTTTTCTTGGATGGGGGGGTTGCATATTCAAAATGGGAACAAAAATCTCTATTCATCCTATAGTACAGACATTATAAAAATACTGGAACAATACTGTGGTGATCCACTAAGAAGCCTTCAAGCGGGGTGTATAGGTTACATTATGATGTTTTTAAAACTCAATTACAACATAACCCATGTCATTTCACTGACACGGCTGTGCTCTTTTGACACTCTCCAATGAAGATGATTACTGCAGCCTACAGATTGCATCATTTACTTTATGAATGGTGATTGAGGCACCAAACGGGGTGGGGCCAGCTGACGAAAGCCGGCTGTTGATTGGTTAAAGTCGGCAGTCTGTACTTAAGTCTCTCATTGATTGGCTGTCACGCCAGATGGGAGGTCTTCAGCGTCTTAAAGTAAGGATGTTTTACACACGCTCGAGTAGTGCGGCGTCTCCTACAGCCAGAGGGGAAAGGGAGGCACGGACCGCAGAGGCCCTGTCTTACAGTCTGTTGTGTTTTATCCGTCCTCAATCGGCTATTTTGCTTTATTTTTAGCATTTAAAGGTGCCTTGCTCCCCTGAGGAATGAAGGCAGCCGCAAAAAAGAGCGACAATACCGCATTTCGCACCAAGTGACCCTGGGAATCCATACTCTCATAACTGGACCTTTAATCTTCGCTCTTCTATTCCTCCAGCCCAGTTTTGCTGAATGGAGCAGCAGCATCAGCAGGGCCCCTGTAGCTTCATCCCAGGCGGCTCTGCAGCCTGCGGGGCCGGGGTGACCAGTCAGCCCACCATGCGCTTGTCCATCACCTCCACCACTGGGAGTGAGGCTGAGCTCTCCGTCCCCCGAGGAGAGACGGTGGACGGGCTGAAGACATGCCTATCCCAGAAACTCAGACTGCCAACAGATAGGATTGTCCTCCTGCACAAGGACAGGTGAGTTGCTTTTACACCCCATACTCACTGTGTCATTCCTTTAGTCGTTCAATAAGCCTTCACTGCTTGCTTAATTACTTCTAGTATGCCTTTTAGTACCACCTCCCTGAATGCCTAGATGGGATTCTGGGAAAATGTTGAATTTATTTGACACACAGTGAGTGTGTGATATAGCCGGTTTAGGCTCACAGAGCTGGATCATCACTCTGTCTGTACATGGTTGGTCGATGCAGGCAGCTGAATGCAGGGAGGCTCCTGGACCTGGGTGTAGCAGATGAGAGCAAGCTGACTCTGGTCCCTACCATTGAAGCTGGTCTGGCAGTAAGTAAGCTAATGCACAATTGCTCGGTGACTTGATTAAACTGCAGGATTTGTAAGGCAATTAATTTGTTGAAATAACAGGATGGGTTTGAAACAAGTATTTGCACAGCGGTAGTGGTACATGATGCAGTTAAGCTCATGTCGTGTTGTTACATTTTTATTTACTTGCCAGACTACCAGAACAGACAGAACTATGACACGAGCTTTGGAAAATCTCACAGAAGCTCAGGTAAGATTTTGATGTGTTGCACACATGACAGTTTAATGAAGGTGTGAATGAGGTTTTTCGTGAGTTAAAGAAATAATTTCTCATACACACTTGTTTATTTCATTTTCATTTAAACTCTAATTAACCTTTGATTTTAAGAACCACTTTTGCAAGGGTAGACAGTTACAGACAGACAATAAGACACTAACAAATAACAAACACAAGGAACAAGCATTACAAAGAGGTGTTTGAACTACACAGGAGCACAGTAAGCATCAACATCCTAACAAATTGGCCTCCAACTGGTGCTCACAGTGCCTCCTTCTTGACAATACTGTTAATGAAAGGCACAAAAAAATCTTATAGAAATGTCTGCATGCTCTCGTTTGGATAACCTACTTCATATAATTTCTAATGAAGCCATAAAGCTACAACCACACACACACACACACACACACACACACACAGTTACATGCAGCATCATGTTTCCCAAGGGAGGCAGAGTACTGTTGCATAATAGCCATTTAACTGCATGTCTGTCCTTCTCTGCCTATCTTGCAGATCAGTGACTTCCTGTCTGGGCGTTCGCCTTTGACCATTTCTCTGGGAATCGGTGCCCACGTGATGTACGTCCAGCTCCAGCTGGCTACCCAAAATGCAGTAGGACCCCAGCAGCACAAGGATCCAAGCAGCACCAAACTGCAAGCTGGCCTTTCTGAAGCATTCAACATGACCCACCCTCGTCCCGCCTCGACCTGTTCCCCCACCAA
>OMLB01018117.1:0-11937 GCA_900302555.1 Myripristis jacobus | reverse complement strand
TCTGGAAAAGGGCATTCAAATCTTGAACTCTGACCTATAACTAACATAAATCAGTCTTTGTCAGTCTGATTTTCTTTGCACTGCAATCTGTACCACGCTGAAATGATGTCACCCCATCACTGGCTTTTCTTTACACTTCAGTTGGACTGAGACATTGCTCCTCTTACAAATAAACTGGATGAGGCTTTAGAGCCTTTATTAATGCTGGAGATGTTTACAAAACATGAAGTACAACAGCATATACGTTGAGATACGTAAACAAAAATTCAAGACAAATACATTTTAATGAATATAAAATTCTAAAAAATAAAACAAACAGGATTAACATACTGAGTTAGCGGTCCTTGTTGTGATGTTAATGATGGAATTGTAACCCACAGCTGAAAAACAAATAAACAAAACATCACAAGTTAAGTTAAATCCTTTTTCTTTCTTCTTATTTTTTTTTTTTTTTACTCAAGTTGGTTAAACACAGCAGATATTTGGGGTAAAAACTACAGACATAGGTTACACACAGAGAGAGACATAGGACATAGGAGATTAGTAATAGTTTGCAAGTTGCAGCTATTATGTTAAATCAGCTACAGAAAAAAAAACAGAAATAAATAAAATAAAATAAAACTGTAAATGGAAGGTGGATAGGAAAGTCATCAGAGCTACTGCACAGTGAAACCAGCTGAAAAAAGTTAAATCTTTTAATAAAAAAAAAACATGAAGGCATGAATACACTATCCTGTGGCTGTTTTGATCCATTTAAAAAGAACTGACTTGACTTTACAAAAGCTGCAGTATAATACCATGCAATTCCAAGAGAGGGCAGAAATGATCCATTAAAAGCTATGAGGGTGGGCTGCTCTGACAGACTAAAATGAAACTTTACTCACACAAATTGACTCTGGGCAGGGCCAGCGAATGCCAGATGATCCTCAGGTTTGTCACTAAGAGCCTCCCTGCAAAATAAAGCAGCCATCATCAGCAGCTGACCCAGGTGACCAGCAGCAGGCTTGTTTTGATGTGTAACCTCTCGCTTATCCACCTCGATCTCCGTTGTTTCCTTTCGTGTCCTCTATAGAGTCGAGGCAGTCTATCAGCACCTCTCCTGGACGGGTTTTCATCTGCCTGTGTGAAAAAAAAAAGAAAAAAAAAGATTGTTGTAAGGTCACTGATGCTGCTATAAAGAGGATTACTTCATCTTAATTACATTATAGCTAACGTTAGTAGCTAGCATGGTGGTTAAGTCTACTCTACAGCAAGGCGAAGGCGATATATTTTGACACCGTTTGTTTCCACACTAGAAGAAATACTAAACACAGCATATGGAAATGGTCTTCCCTGTGTTTGTGGCAGTGGACAAATCCGTGGTTAGCTGTCAGATTGTTTACTAGCGTGTTGCTAAAGTAACCTAGCTTAGCTGGTAAGTTAATCAGCTGCACAAATGGAAACAAATCCCAAAGGAAAAACCCCAGTGAAGTGACTTACTGCGCTGTTATGTCGAACCTCACGTCTCTGTCCTCCCAAAGAGCATCCAAAATAGAAGCCATGATGGCAAATGATCAATTTCTTTGGCGTTATCAATCTGATTTTACGCCGAGACCGCTAGCTAATCTCCTAAAACGAGTCTAGCGTCGGTCACCGTGGCAACAGACGGCAAGAAAAAAGGACAGACTGAGCCGCGATGTGCAAAAGAAGTCGCGACACTAGACTCATTTTTTCCCCCTAGTACGGCGACGGATTTATACCAAGCATGGTTATTTGGCTCATTGGTTAAGGTTAGGGTTAAATATAAGTTGGTTATGGCTAATAGTAGAGATATGCTGTGGAGAATGACACCGTCCGTCATCATGCTAGAAAAAAATATATGATGTTTATTAGTGGTCGGCACATGTTATTTACAATTTTCATAAAACACTCACATCTTCACTCATATCAATAAAAATAATTATTCTGAAATACTGAAATAGGATAAAATAACATTCAGTTTCTAGAATTTTTTTTTGTCAAATATCTGTCAGATCAAAGTGTATACTTTAATCCCTCTGATATTTTCAGATCAGATGATTTCTTTCTGCCTCATATTTCTAAAAGTATAGCCTTACATGCTCTGCTGTTTCTCCTCGCCCACATCTGCCCGTATTATGTTTACCAGTTTTAATGGTGCACTGTTTGGTCCAGTGTATCCAAATCTAAGTCTTGACATTATCTCGTCTCTCCTGTTTTTTCATGCACACCTCATTCCTCCCACTCTCTTTTGTGCTCTATAAAACCATAATCCTTTCCTCTCTTCCTCTCATTGCTTTTGCCACCTTTCCTTCAGTCTCTGCTTAAAAATGCTCATGATTTCTATCCTTTCAAAGCAATGTGATTATTTTTTGTGGCCTTCTTTGCAACCTTATCTGACATGGTGTCCTACCACTGCATCTGATGTCTCTCTACCTAGGCTACTGCTGCTTATAATTAAAGATAGACTTGAGAGGTTAAGTGTGCATCTTCTGTGATGATGATGATGATGATGGTCATAATTACTTTTTTAATAGGTTAAGTTTAAAAAAAAAACAACAACCATTATTTCATATTTATTAGTAAAAAAACATACAAAACATTTCGTCAGATATACACACAATTCCAAATGAATTAAAAAAAATAAAAAATTCAGGCTCACAACAGAGGGATAACAAAAAACCACAGTCCTGAATGATATGTGACAAATCTTCACAATAATAGACTTGTGGAAGCTTTTATTTACACAGAAGTGGCCTATTATGGCTAGCTGCTATGACCCAAATGAAAGAAATGGTGATAAAAATATACAAACGAACAAACAACAAACAAACAAAAGGGTTCAGAGCATATGATTCATATGTCAGTAATTCATATATCAAAGCATGGCTTAAAAAAACATGACTAACTATGCTGTCTCGCTAGAAATAGTCAGTGTATGCAGCAGCATATGGCTCAGACAGATATCAGAATAAACTATAATTTAACACTAAATTCTAACAGCTTGTTTTGAAGTTGTCACTTCATTCCCAGTACAAAGTACCAAACTCTGAATAAAAGATTTCATCTGGACTGTTTAGCGCAATGCCGTTTCTTTGAGGTACAGAAGACAGTAATTCTAAAAGCAAATAAGGTAGTCACTAAATCGATGGGATTAAACTCGTCAGTAGTTTTTCAGGATCTGGTTTGGCTGTGATTTTTTTTTTATAGCACCAATATAATGTTTGATGGAATATGTGTTCATGTCTGAGAGAGAGAGAGAGAGAGAGAGAGAGGTGCATAGGATTTTGATGAACACAACAGACAGTGCATTACAGCAAGAGAACAAAACAGTGGATGGTAAACTGTAAGCAGAGAGCTCAGAGTCCACTTCATTTTCGCCCCAGAAGGTTCATTAGACCACAGCCAGACACGTTCTTCTTGATTTATCCAGCTGTGAACGACAAAGAATGTTATTCAGGAAAAAGAAATAAAAAACATGGGTATTTTTAATTTCTTTTTTTTTTTTTGCTGTCCTTGACATTTACCTGTTCTGGATACAACACACATTTTCTTGCATTCGTCTTCTGTCTCATAACGATTGTCATTTCCCCCGCAGCCTCCATACCAGAACTGAGCACAGGCGTTGGCCTGTCTGTCATAGTACCAGCGGATGACGTAATCTCGGCAGGTGCCTTGGTCCAAGCTGAGATCACAGCGGGGATCGAGACGAAGGGACTCTGACAAGGAGATGGTGTGTGAGATGCATGATTTCTACAGCACATACAATACATTTACACAAATGGAAATGGGTGTGTGCTCACCCTCAGGCAGGACCGGAGTCACCACATGTTGCAACTGATTGGAGGTTATAGATGAACCAGAACCCTGTGTTGATGAAGCTGTGGCAGATGAGGATGAAGATGATGCAGATGATGCAGATGATGCAGATGAAGATGATGCGACTTCCTCATTGGAGAGCGTGATTTCTCTCACAGGCAAAAATGAACCCGTCACACGGGTCGTGAAGTCTAAATCTTCACCTTCATCATCTTCTTCCACCTAGTTTAAGACAAGGGCATAAAAATATCATTGCTGAGATTAATTTTAAACAATCAAAATAAATAATTATGATGGTATAAATATGGCTACATGAACAGAGCTGGGTGAATTTCAAACTGGACCTGAACTGGGAGGGGATCAGCACTGATTGGCAGGGTAAAGGTGTCTCCACGGCCTCTGATGTGGCTGTTGATGTTTCTCTGATTTTGGTTGTCCTCTCGGTGTGTCACAAAATTATTGTTGTCATATTCAGTGCTTTCATGTACATTATTGCCATAGCCATTATTCCCAGCACCATTATATCTGTATCCATTGTTACCATGCCCGTTATTGCCATTTCCATAGCCATTGGTAATGCGGTTGTAGATGAGAGCGCCATTTTCATCTTCACAAAACTGGCTTACAAGTTGGGACTCCAGAGCTGAAAATATAAAGAAACATCACTCAATTTTCAAGCACTTCATAGTCCACATATTTGTTTGATACAGGGCATAATCTTCTTCTTTTCACTGACAACATTTGACTGTGATTATCACCTGGTAAAGTATTGAAGTCATCAATAAGGTACATGTGTTCACTGTCAGGGTCGGAGGCAATCAGATTGAGCTCTCGCAGGAACTCAGCCTGTGTGGGATCAGAGGAATTGACAATCCCCAGGGCGTACATCTCAATATTAGCAGCATGAGCTTCCCGCACAGCTATGTCAAGCTTGACAGGCTCTCGTTTGTCAGTCTGACCGTCAGTGATGACGATGGCTACTTTTCGGACTCCACTGCGGGCGCTGAAGAAAGCCTCCTGAGTGGCCTTTCTGATGGCGGTGCCAGTGTAGGTGCCCTCGCCCATGTAAGGCATTCTCCTTATGGCTTGCTTGACATCCTGTTTGGTCATGTAGCGAGCCAAGTTGAACTCCAAGTGGACATCCAGGCTGTAGAGGACCAGTCCAATTCTGGTGGCATTACGTCCAACTGTGGTCCTGTCCACCAACCTTGTGACAAAGTCCTTGATGATTTCGAAGTTCTCAGGCCCGACACTCTCTGAGCTGTCGATGACGAACACAAGCTCCATCGGCCTTTCTTTGCATTTGACACCACACCCTGTAAACAGAGAGACACATTGTTTTTAATATAGGTCTAAACTTTAAACACTTTCCATTGTTTTTTGAATATTATTGTATAGTGATGCACTTGGAAAACCTTTAGATGTGATTGTGCCATGTTATTGATCAGATCATATTGCACTGTATACACTGCCACACTCCCTACAATCACAAGAGCTTGTCATTTAAAGGCTATACAAGTAAACTTGATCTTACCACAAATTTCTTTGATCAGCTTAATGATGTCCTCTCTCTGTAAAATATAAGAGAATGCATTTTAGACTATTATAAAAACTATTACAAAATTAGCTGAATGGTAATTCAACAGTGAAATTGATTAACTTACTGTGAGGCCTGCCTCTCCTTTTGCTCCTGGCCTCCCCTGGGATATGAGAAAAAAACCCAGAATGAAATCAATATCACTGATTCTGCCTTTTTTTTTTTTTTTTTTAAATTCAAAACAGTTGTCCTAACTCCTCTGGCTCATGGGGATGATCATGGTGTTGATCATGATGTCAGTGATTGTTGTTATTATTGATTATTCATCCATACATACATTCTCTCGTTGCTTATATGGTTCAGGGTCATGATTATGGTTTCACATTAAATATAAAATGAGCTAATGTAATGTACTCAACAGAGTCAGTTTGGTTCTACTTTAAAATGTCCATGCATTAATGAACTGTATTTCCTTTTGCAGTTTGACCATCTCCTAAGTTTTAATACAACAAAAAAATAATTGTTTGTTTCAGTTAGAGTCACGTCTCAAATAACTGACATTTATTGCAAGTGGTAATACAGTTATATTTGGTAGACAAGACTCTGCTCTCACACACAAGAGATAGCAGTAGGCATACTAAAGATGCATTTTAATAATATAATATAATACTTTAGCTTGCCAACATGATCCAGAAATGCTTGCAATAAGCAGGAGGATATTGGGGTGGTGGGGGAGCACGCAATGCCTATCCTGGCATGAAGCACAACAGAGGAAAGATAGGAACTGACAGCTTATGTACTGCAGGCTGCTCTGAACAGTAGTAGTAGTGGTATGAGCTGTCAGCTGAATGTGTGAAACAGCCGATCAGCTGTGACGCATGAATGACATCAGTGCTCTGCTTTAACTGAGACAATGCTCCATATGATTTGGATGTCTGTGTTCTTGCTCTCTCTTAAGACATCTCAAAAACTGAAAAATAAGCTTTGGTTTACTTACCGCTTCACCTGGAATTCCAGGATCTCCAATGTCTCCTTTTCCTCCTTTCATACCCCTCTCGCCCTGTGAACCGCGGTCACCCTGTAATGAGAGAAGAGCACGTCTGCAGTCAGAGACAAGTTCATAATAAGATATAAGATATTAACAAAAATGTTTGAAAGATACATCTCACTCCCTTACCTTAGCTCCAGGAAATCCCTCACCTGGAGGCCCTCTCGGCCCAGTCACACCCTGAAATCCCGGCTCACCCTGAAATGATTATTTTCTGGATCAAACATCATAGCTCCAAACCCATGGTAGATACAAAATCAATTATTCATCAGTCGTTGCAATGTTATGTGCTGCGGCAAGTCTTTAGTTGTCTAACTGTATAATGGTATTGTATCAGCACAAATTAGCTAGATTGAATTTGCTGTACTCTCATACTTTTTTCTTTTAATTAAACAGATTCTGACTATGAAGAGCTTAATACTGTGCTACTGTAGTTAACTGTAATAAAAACGGTTATACATATACAGTATATTTCTAAAATTAACTGTGGTGGTCATATTTACCTTTGGGCCTTGAATACCCTCCCCTGGAGATCCAGATGCACCAGGAGGGCCAGGCCTGCCGACATTACCCTGCAAATCAATTAGTAAAAGTGAAGATAGTATTGCTATGAGAAGAACCAAACTACCTGAAAATATACATCAATCAGTAAATGCTGAGGGATACCAGTATGTTTGCTATGAAACTTTTATCAGTGAGATCATTTGTTGGATACTAGTCAGCCTGAAACATTAATCACAGACAGATAATGCTGTGTGATGCAGGTTCTGTCTTACTGGTGGTCCTTGTAATCCCTCTCCTGGTGGGCCGGGCAAGCCTGGCAATCCTCTAAATCCAGTGTCTCCCTGGAACAGTCAGTCAGTGTCAAAACCACTTTAAGCAGGCCATATGCACACATATATGCAGAAACACACATGTAAGAAACACAAACCTTAGGACCAGGAATTCCTATTCCTTCAGGGCCCTGCTCACCCGGTAAGCCCGGCAAGCCTGGAGGACCCTAGATGAAACACACAAATGAAGACATTAGCTTGCATGTGACTTCTCAGTTGTTTACAATGGGGTAAAATTTTAGATTTTGCAATTTTTTTAGTTGATGGTACAAACCACAGGGCCAGGGAAGCCTTCACCTTTCAGACCAGCTGGACCTGGAAAACCTGGGTGACCACGATCACCCTGATAAAAAAAATACTCAGTAATGAAAACCAACCACATGATGGTATCTGTATCATATTTTTAAAAAAAGGCCCAAATGTTTTTCCTTCAGTAGTGTCAATACTCACCTTTGGGCCAGGTAGCCCATGGCCTGTTTCCCCAACAAGCCCGGAGGGGCCAGGTGGGCCTGCATCACCCTGGAAACCAAAGATACCAAAATAATGTAACTGCAGTGCTCAACAACAAGTGGGTGATGCACTGCAATGTACTCTTTGTCACATTGTTTCTGGCTGTCTGCTAGCTGTCTGACTGTCAAGACATGTGTTAAGAAACAGAGTGATAATAGATATGTATTTGTTACCTTAGGACCTGCTATGGCTCGTCCTGGGGGCCCTGGCATGCCGAGCCGGCCTGGTATCCCAGGTTCTCCCTGGAAAACAGAAGTTGGCAAAAGACTTAAAATCCTAATTAAGTGTGTCTCCTATTTGAGCAGTTATGTGGCTGCCTATAACCCAGGAGTTGAGCTACTGATCCAAACTTGGCAAATGTTTTGGCTGAAATCAAAGGTTGGGTTTGCTGTGGCATAAATCTTGAACAATATTTTGCTTATCACAGCATAAAAAGAAAGAAGTTGGGATATTATCCAAGACCAGAGCATACAAAATATATGGCTTGTATAATTTTGTCTTATAAAAGCAGCTGTCATACAGTGAAATATTGCCCTATTTGAATGTTTAATTTACTCTCACCTTTGGCCCTGAGGGCCCTGAGATTCCTGGAGGCCCATGTAACCCACGGATACCCCTCTGACCCTGGTCACCCTGGGAAGAGTTACAGAAAATACAGTTTAATTTACGCTGACTGTGCACTGACATAAATAACAGACTCTCCAAGATGGCAATAAGGATATACATATAAAGCACACCTTTTCCCCTTGAATGCCAATTCCTGATGCTCCCTCGGGACCTCTCTGGCCACCTAAACCTGGCTCACCCTGAGACAGGAAAGGCAGAGAAAGGCTCTTTACACACTTGACTTCATTTTACCACTTGCACTTTAGAAACAGCATCATCTTTTTTCCCATTGTAAGGCAATGCACAAAGTGGTTAGATAATTCCAGGAAACAGAGTTTATTATAGTTGTGAGGAAGATTTCCAAGCAGCTGACCTAATGTACTGTACCTTCTGTCCCGGAGCCCCATCTTCTCCTGGAAGACCAGGCAGGCCAGCCAAACCTGCTGCTCCAGGCTCACCCTGTGACAGTATCATATGTGGTAGTTACTTTGCAGGTGCATTCAGTACATTGGTCTACACATTTATATGTCCATCAAGGAAATGCCTAAGTGCTATCTTTATATACTAGAACAAGGTTAAGTGCTAAGTATTTGGATCAGTATGTGAGTGATCTTACCTTTGGACCAGGCTCACCAAAGCCTCTCTCTCCTGGAGCTCCCTGTTCTCCTGGTAAACCTTGATCTCCCTGGAAATAGAAAGAATGGGATGGCATATGTCATTGTAACAAAATGTAACCACAAACCTTTGGCTATATGCATGCCATTTTTCTTTTGTAAAGAAAGCTGCCAGTGACATCATTTTTTTTCTTTTTTCTTTTTTTTTCTTTCAGAATTCATCCAGACATCAGTGATGTGCTTGCCTGGCACTGTGTTTGTCCCATTGAGTGTTTACCTACAAATTTTGATTCTCATATTATGCAAGGTGTAAATGTCCTGTGCTGTTTGCAAAAACCAACATAACCTCATATACCAGTTATATGAAATGAATATGACAATAGAAAGGGGAAGAGGAAGGGAAAGTAACAACAGTTTTAACAGTCTGTGTAGAGTAAATACATGCAATGTGACATTTCATGAGTATTTTTACAAACCTTGGATCCTGCTAAACCTTCTCCTGGAGGTCCTCTGACTCCTGGTGGACCCCTTGGGCCCTCTACTCCCTGAGCAATAATAAACATTAATGTAGAGTATCAGTGCAGAATTCTGTATTTCATTGTAAACATGTATGAAAATATACATCTATATACATGTACTCATATGGGTGTCCATGGGTATATCTGTGTGCGTTTGTATGTATCAGTGTGAGCGACAGAGAAAAATGACTTTGATAAAGAAAGTAAAAATTTGGATAAAGAAATTGCGGTAACCTTCTCCCCCTGTATTCCTGCCCCTGGAAGTCCAGTCAGTCCTGGAGAACCTGGGGGCCCAAGTTCACCCTGAAGGAAAAACACCATGTTCAGGTCAGTGTGTCTCCCTAATGAGTATTGGTTTCCGCTGACTGATGTGGCTTTTTATATGTATACATTTTACCTATATAATAATAAAATAAATATGGTAAATGGCCTGCATTTCTATAGCGCTTTTCTAGTCTACTGACCACTCAAAATACTTTACTATATTTGCCTCATATTCAATCATTCACACATATCCATTCCCACACGGATGGCAGAGGCTGCCATACAAGGTGCATCAGGAGCAGTAAGGGGTTCAGTGTCTTGCTCAAGGACACTTTGACACACTCTGGAGGAGCCGGGGATTAACCAGGAACCCTCCAATTACCAGACAACCGCTCTACCTCCTGAGCTATGCTGCCCCAGAATAATAATGACTATTATTATTAGGCAATACATTTGAAAATGTAGTGACAATTCTTCTTTACAAATTAGCAGGACTGTGGTGATAGCTGATGGTGTGATATATGATGGGGGAAGGCAAGTTGAGAGAGAAAGGGGTACACATTTGGATGAGGGTGACTCTAGAGGAAATATTATAACATTACCAAAACTGACAGGATGAGTAAAATGACCAGTGTGTTAAGATTCCTCTTTGTGGGTAGCGTGAATGTAGTTTTTTAAATTTTAAATTTGTGTCTTAATTACATGCAGTGGTGGACTGGGAAATGGGCTCATCATAATCAGTGGGGTTCTTTCTCTGGGAAGCATAAGTCCTCTCAGCAAATTGCATGATAATCCATCCCCTGCATCCATCCACTTCCACCCTCAGCCCTGAAGGTGGCATTAGAAGAAAGGTCATGAAGTCACCAAAGCTGATAGGTTGCATTCTCTGGTCAGCATGAGAGGATTCACCAAAATGGCACGGTGATCTGCCCAGTAGATGTTAATATTGTGTACAGGTTAAATTTTCACCTGATGGGGGCGCCAGAGGGCAGTAGCAAGAGGTCACCCAAATCGACAGGGTTCATCCTCTGAGGGGTATGAATGTGCTCATCAAATTTTACGTCAATCTGGACAGAAGGAGGGATGAACAGATGGGGAGGAGAGGCGGCATCTGAATTGTTTCGACATCACCCATCATGTAAATCATGATCCCTACTAAGAGCTACATCTATAATGTCAAATGACCTATTAAATATTATGATTAATAGTGACAAATGCAGCACTAAGATCAAGGACAACACCAAATAAACATTGACCAGATCAGCTGCTAATAGAGGGTTACTGGTCTTTTTGTTGCAACTGGAGACCAAACTGGAGTCGCTCAAATAACTCAATAATGCTCATGAATGCACATAAATTGCACACTCTGGTTACCTGGAAATGTGAGTATCCCAAGCTGTGAATAACAAATTCCTTTTTTTTGCTGATTGGAAAAACCTCATTACTTATGAGTGGCTAAACTAAAAAACTGTGTTGATGAAGTGAATGACTTCATCTGTAAGCATGGTTATATTATTTAGCACATAAAGTTGTACACATCCATAAATCCCAGCTTTAACTTTCAACTTTCCCACAGTAATCAGTGTTTAGTACTCTCCCATCTGCTCTGGCCTGACTCAGTCTAGTGGTCCAAGAAGCCGTCTATATAATTGTAGCCCAAAGGACATTCAGGCTTCTTTATGGATTTCATTAGGGTCCTTTGTTGTATAGACATGAGGATTTGTGTGAATGGCATTCATTAGCTGATATATTTATTGCCTACCTTTTCTCCTTTGATTCCTGCACCCGGCATTCCCCTGTGCCCCCTCGGTCCAGTGAGCCCCCGATCCCCCTGTGGAAAAGACAGGTCGTGACCCCTCTCTGCCTATCATATCACAATTGCTTGCTGTTGGTTCACAGCCAAATGCATAGCAATAGCAAGTTGACTCCTGTTACCTTCTTGTGATTGATACTAAATGATCCTATGCACTAGGAATGGAATTGGGTTCTGTTTGTTTTTTTCTCCTCTGTGCACCCCTTCCTGATATGATCTTCCTGGAGTGAGATGTATTATTTAGACTGACAGAAAATTTTATGTTAGGTGGCTGCTGAATGAGATCATATCTATAACACAATCCAAATATAATGAAATGCAGGCATACACACTTGATTATATTCATTTTGTGTGTGTGTGTGTGTGTGTGTGTGTGTG
>OMLB01018116.1:0-25625 GCA_900302555.1 Myripristis jacobus | reverse complement strand
ATGCTCACTTGCTTTCTTTTAGTCATGTTGCACACGTTCATATTTGCTCTTGTTTCATAATGAAGCTGCTAAAATAAGCAGGCAGAAGACAAGATAACTGCGACCAAAGTGGCTGGTTTACCTCAGCAGCAGCACATCTCTGTATGCTCCCCGCCTTAGAGCTTCAACTGCGACTTTGTATTTTCCCACAGTGAGCTGATTGGTCGGTCTTCACACCATAATAGACCTATATAAGACACTTTTTTACACAAACACCAAGAAGCTAACAGTCATATACTGGCTGCTCAGCGACAAATGACTGATAACTTTTCAAAACATAGCATCAGAGATGGTTTTCCTGTAGCGTCATCATGAAGAACTGCTTTCAGTTTCAGCTGATGCCTTTATTTCCCTTTTAGAAATGAGAATTAAATGTACCTTTCCTCTTCTCTCCTCTTTCATCTTTTAAGAAATCATTGCTGATTCATCCAAGAACTGTATTATAGGTCGCAACTGAATCATTGAGAGAAATGTTTCTTTAAAGAACCGTTGTCTGAAAGGTTCTTTGTGGAACCAGAGAAGGTTCTTCCTCGGCTTCAGTCTGAGGAACCGCAGAAAGGCAAATCTGTCTTAAAATAGTGCAGCCAGCTCTTGTCTACTTTGCCGTTTTCATCCTCCTCCTCTTTAGTTGTCAAGCTGAAATTCTGCTAAAAAGAGCAGATTTCAAACTTGATGGAGTGTCAACCGTTTTCAGTTTCTGCCGGCACCTTTATTTTTCTGTGTGAAATGACTTATTTCTCATGACCTATTACATTTTTACATTAACCAGCAATTCTTACCTTATAAGAGATTCTTTTGTGATTATTACAATATGTGTGAGGATGCTGTATATGTAGGATGGAGCTTTTATTACATATGTAGCATCGGCTGAATCACTGCTCTCTAAAATCACACCCTCTTCCCCATTTGGAGGCCATAATTGTACTTGAATATTTTATATTTTATTTTATTTTATTTTATTTTATTTCATTTTATTTCATTTCCTCTTAATATTGGTGCTTTTGGTTTGGTTTTTTGGTTTTTATGTTTTGAAAAGTGCTTAATAAATTGTTAATTATTCTAAAGTTTATGTTTTTAATAACAGACACATTAGCATCATCAGTTGCTGCAGGCCCTCTCTGCTTCGCCTGAATCCTCCACATTGACTGACTTGTTCAACTTTTAATTAGTTGTAGCTTCTAGTGAATTTCTCGGGTGCTAATTGTTCGGTTTTGTTTATATCACTGCCAGAATCTAAAATTGTAGAGGAATCTTAGTCACTCAGACCCAATCATATATTGCAGGAGCTGCCACCTTCTGTGCCGATCTGTTTTGTCTGTGTATAGCCTCCAAACAAGCAGAGCTACTATAATGAGTTCATCCCTCTTTGGGGGTATTTATTTTGTTTTGCGGGTCTCATTGCCAAAATAACAAGAACAAATCTCAAACACCACAAAACCAACTGCTTAAGTACAAATCCACAACTGCAGCGCTGTTCCAGTATGCTGGTTTTATCTTTTCCTGACAGAAGTCGGGATGAGATTTTCACTTTAGTGGTATTTTGCATTAATATATACACCTTTTTTGCATTGGTGCCAGAAGAGACAGATATGAGCCAATAAACAAACACAAACAAATGCAGTTCGGCAGCCTTCACATACTGCGCTCGTCTGCCGCCTAAATTCTCCAGACAGATTGACTTGTTCAATTTTGAAGCAGCTTTATCCTCAAGTGTAGTTCAGAATTAATATTTGCTCGTCTTTTGTTTGTCTTGCTGTCAGCACAGACCAGTACAAAATCTTGAGCAAACAGAAGCCAACCAGCTGGGGTAGTTCGGCAGCCGCCGCCGCCGCCACGTACCGCGCCCGACTCCTCTGTCAATATTCCTCAAGCAAAGTGACTTGAGAAACTCTGAAACAGTCGAACCCCCCTGGTGAACTTCTACCACGATACATAATTCAATTTTTGTTGTACCTTCCTGCCACAATAACACAGGGTTGAGTCACTGAGCACTGGAAATTGAAAATAGGTTTTGGTTTTGATGTGATCAAAGCTTTGGCTCCTGTAGGACGGAAGGGGGAATACATCGACTGATACTCGGTGAAAGTTTAATGTTTGCTTCTCTGTTTCTACGTCTTTTTTTGTCTGTTTCTATCAGGGCTTGGGCGATATCAGCTTTTGAAGGCATATGCTGATATTTTTCTTTGAAGATGTTGATTACCAGTCTTTTGTGGCAACGCTCAATGTGTTTGAATGTGATGTTTTTCCATAACAAAGCATCACAGCTATTCCGTGTTTTTTGCTAGAATTTTATTCTTGAAAAAGTGCAAAATAGCATTTAGACCACCAGGAAAGGTTAAAACTATAATCTATAATCAATTAAACTGGACATCATATACATCATGTCAGACAACACTGCACCAGATTTGACTTTTTTTTTTTTTTAAGGCTAATATCACCCTCGCTCTCTCTTTCTCGCTCTCTTCCTGCCTTCCTGTGGTTGTTTGAGGAGTGTGATTGTTTAGCAGACGCAGTGAAGTGAGAGCTGGCGGTGTAGCTGGGATGAAGTGATGAAGTAAAAGAGAGAAAGATGAAGTAAAGTGTCTGTGTGTGTGGACACAGTGTGTCCTGACAGTCCTTTATCTCTCTCTCTGGGGGCACTTGAGTTTCTCACCTGGCTAGTCAGGAGGGTTCATGTTGTCAGGACACTGGAATATTTGTCTTTCTGGGGTCAAAAAAAAACCCAAACTGCTGATTTCATGAGCTAATCAAGTGTCAAATTGTCTCTCCACACTTTGTAAGTATTTCCATGCCTCAGTATAGTTTAGTCACTGTCTGTGAACTTGCACTACTGTTTCCTACAGCTGGAAATCGGAGAGAGAATCCTTGAATGTTTGAATGTCACCGGGATGTGAAATTAGGGCCTGCTCAATACACACTGAATTTGGCATTCTTGTTCTCCTGATAAGCCGCTGTGGCGCTGTTTAGAAAGTGACGGTCACAGACCTTGAATGCAGTTGCATCAGTTTTTATCTGTACCAGTGGCATGGTCCTGGGGCAGTAATTCCTGTATGATGCCAGGGTCCTATGTTCCTCACATTTATTTGGAACATAATGGGAATGTGACGAAGGGTCCTGTGTTCCCACGGTCAAAGATGTTCCCCAGCTCTGTGTTTTAGGGGTTATGTTTAGGGTTAATGCGTGTTAACAGAATATTGAACTGGGGAACATCGGACCCCGGGAACCAAAGCAACGGAAAGGCATCTTGTGTTTACCGGTGTCCGTTAATAATTTAAATCCAACAAACGCTTTATTTCTCCACTAAGGTACGACTGAACTACAACAGTTTGGCGCATTTAAGAGCTTATATCACGTTAAAGATGCGTCTGATGATGCTTACCAGCTGGATTTGCTGGCTTGGAGTTGACTGTAGGAGCTAGATTACTAGGAGAAGCACAATCCTTAGTAATGCTATGCAAACCTTATTGTCAGTGTCGCATTTCAGTCCAGGTTTGACAGTTTTCTAAGAGCAAGATGCTATAATATTAGAGTCAGCTCACTTTACCATCTAAATTAATTCATCTTCATTTTTCACTGTCATGAAACTTAATTATTAAGTGTTGCACACTAAAGTTGAAAGCTTTTAAATTACATGGATTTGATATATTCAAAGCGCTGTAAAATTTACAATTTTCATAACACATTCACAATATTTGGTTGTTTACTGCACATACAACAGTAGAACATCCACTGAAAATTTGAAATAAATCCAAGGTGTGCCTCTGGAGATATGGGGTCAGTTACCTAGGCATGGCAAGAATCATGGAGTGTGTCGACTGAATATTTCGGCGTGGGTTTACCACGCCTCCTGTTTACCACGTTTTGGCATTATTTTCAACTTTAGCAGGGAAGTAACTGGAATAGGTTTTTAATCCAGACATTCTTTCTAGTTATTTTAGTTTTAGGAATGGAAATAAATAATTTAAACATGCTAGATCTAACCTTGTGACATATCTTGGTTCTGAGAGAGTGGTCCCAGTAAGGCACAGCCTGAAAAAATTCAAAGTTTGGTCCTCAGTAGCTCTAAAAGCTTATATTTTAGACAGAAAGCAACAACAGAATCTGATTTAACACCTTTCATTTAGTAAATATGCGAAGTTTCATTACTCTAGGATCAAAATAAATAAAGTTACAGCACACTGAAGGTGTGCCAAAATGCAAATCGACATAAGATGCATGTCAAACAAAGGCAACATTTGTAAGACAGTACCCCACTTTGAAAATTCGCCAAAAATCTATTTCTTGTCCAAAGTGGGTGAAATTTGAAAAGTGTTCATAAAACATGTTTTTCTAACTATGGGATCAATGTCACTGAAATCTGAGTCACCACAGTGACACCCATTTGATGATCTGACATGGAATGACCCAACAGTCTTTAGGCGCTGCACTGTTTGTTTGCTCTATGGCAGCTGTTGCCATGTCATAGCCTATGGTGTACCTTTGCCTTGGCTAACCTCCCACTGTTCATGCAGATAAGAAGGACTGAGTAGGCTACTGTAGGGTAGAAGTTCATGGCTAACAAACAGTTTATGTTGGGGTATGATTGTCCCGTACAAAGTCTGACATACTATATTTGGGGTCATGAGAAAATGTGTTTTGAACATCATCTTGAAGTATTTCCGTTTCCTCTGTTAGTAAGCTGGTGACATGGCCTTGATGTTCCTCTTGTCAAGTAGGGAGTTGTTTCCTGCCCAGTCTCCTCTGTTGTTGGATTAGACATGGAGGAGTGATGGGTGGATGGGGAGGGAGGTTGGCCTTCAGTTCAACCCACATGGCTTTCATGTTCAGTTCTGAGCTGCTGCTCCTGTCTAATTTTTTTTTTTCAATGACCTTCAGTGTTCGTATCTGTTGTACACAAGGCTGGGCAATTTGGGCAAAATGAGATATCACAATATGTTTGACCAAATACCTCAATATTAATATCGTGACAATATTTAGGGGATGACTATTTTTTTTTATAAGATTTTTACAGCTTACACACAAGAGATTTTTTTTTTTTTTTTAATAAACAGTCATACTAATGTAGATGTGATGACCAAGCAGGTAGAGGGAAATAATAGAACAGCTACAACAGTTAGAAAATTGCATCCCTTTATGGTAGTGCAGTTTTCAAAACCAGAACAAGACAATACTTGGGGCATGTCGTGCCATGTACTCCAGCCTAACCTTTACTATTTTGCTTCAGTAAAACTTAGTTTACTTAATTTGCACCTTGTCTCTCTGAAGTTTGCAAAGTGTTTTTTCAGCCAAGGCAAACAAATGAGATGAAGTTGCACAAAAAAAACAGGAGGACAGCAGCAAAAACAAACACATAGCCGCGTCTTTGATGATCACTTTTAGTTTGCCAGTTGATTGATTTTAGCTGTAAGTGCACCAATATGTTTTTTTCCTTGTCTGTTATGTTTATGAATAAGTATTTGGTGATTCCGATTTTTGCAATTGAGAGCATTTTGGTGTTTTGAATATCACATTGTGCCTGCCTGCTTGTGGACTTGAATAGGGCTGGGTAGCGAGTTGCAGTTCGAACAATATCAGTATCTGATATCTCTATCAGAAAATACACATGAAAAATTGAAAAAGTAAAGAAAGAGAAAGAAAAGTTCTTACATATCAAAGGTCAGCATCCAGCGATCCAGAGAACAGACAGTACAGAGTAATTTGAGGCTAAAGGAGAATTGATCTACTTGTGTTAACACAGTCAATGTAGGAGACATGTTACAAGTAAAAAATGCACTTGAAAAAAGCTATTTTCCTTTTGTCTTTGGCTTGTCACATGATTAAATATTGTCTGAGAAATCATTTTGTTTTTGTCACAGCCTAACAGTTTTACCACATCTGCAGTTATGTTTGTGATTCATGAATGCAGTTTCACTCTTAGTAGCCACACCTTCATACCTGAGGCCTAATGACAGTAAGTACAGTGGAATCTGCATCTGAAGGAGGCTCTTCCTTGGTTTCATTGGAATAAAATTTAAACTAAACTTTAAGTCGCCTCAGGATTGGATGATCATCATCATAAAGGAAGGTTCTGTTGTTTTGATCACTAAGGAGGCTTGCCTTCGGACACTCACAGAGTTGTCATGCCAGTTGTGCCATATCCATGCCAGCTTACAGCAGGCCCTGTCAAGGTGTGTTCACAACAAACATAGTCTCCTCATGCACTCAGGCATGCATCTTTTCAGTTCAGTTCATTTTGATTGGTGATGATACACCTTGTAAAGAGGCTGAAGTTTAAATCAGCCTCTCATCAGTCTAAATGAAGTAAGATTTAGAGTGTGTGGTTGTGGCTGAGAATGACAGTATGATACAGTATGAAACAGAGGGGAAAAACACGGAACACGGAAGCCAACTGCAGGGGAAAATATTGTGTAATCCTGTCAACCAAAGACTTGGGTGTGCTCTGAGGTTTAGCAAGCACAGACATGTACACACACACAGGAAGTTATTGAAAGAACCCAATCCCCCAAAACTCTTTTCATTCTCCATGAAATATATCCTGTTTGTATAGTGTACTCAATGCCCATACAGTCATATGGGCGATCAAAACGTCTTTCATCTATTTAAGTCCCTTTCCTCTTTTCAGAGTGGACCCATAATAAGGCTCAGCATTGCAAAGTCTTCCTCAACACAACACAGGTGTTGTAGCCTTTTTTAATGAGATCCCGGTAGGACTGTAGTCTGGTGTCCCACAACTCTGCACACAGAGAGACAGCCACAATGATGCTGTCCATTGTTGTTTTGCCGTTCTGGCAAAATCTGCCAGATTTTTTCAGATTCCACTATTAAGAATAATAATAATAATAATAATAATAATAATAATATGATAATAATAATAATAATAATAATAATAATAATACATTTTATTTGGAGGCGCCTTTCATGTCACCCAAGGTCACCTTATAGAAGATAAAAGCATAGAAGAATCAATAACATAAATTAAAACAAAACAAAACAGCAGCATAAAACAGATGAAGAGCACAGTGTCCGGTTAGAGTGAGTATGCCAGTTTGAACAGGTGAGTTTTCACCCAGTTTTCTCCTATTAGACACACCGAGGTGACGTCACAGGGTGCTCCGCCCAAGTAAAAAAATTTTCAACTTGGGTGCAGTGTGCACAGGCGCCAGCGCCAGCCTCACGCTGTGCTCAGCTCAGCGCAGACCAAGCTACACTTTTTATTTTATTTTTCTAAAATGAAGCACTTTAATTTCAGATGCACATTTTTAAAAAGCATTTTCTAAATGCAGACCTTTTTATACATTTGTTTGTAGCCTACCTTTTATTTATAATCCCCTTTAAATGTAAAATCCATCTTAAATGTGGTCTCAATAAATATTGTTGAAAATTTATTGAAATGTAGTGTACTTTCTTTGATTATAAAGTACTGTAGTGTTGAAGTGATTGATATTTCAAATGAGTATTGCACAGTAAAATTACAACAAATGCAATAATTCGATAGGAATATTCAATGAAACACATCAATTGAGGGCGTAAAAAACACATGCATCTTCACCGGACTCAGGCCTGTGGCCATTTTGTCAAAGTGGACCTTTTGGATTTTTACTTGATGACCCCTGTGGTACGCAATTTCTTTGATTGTTGAAGCTCTGAGGAGTTTGTTTTTGCACTGCTGCTGCTACTACATGTTGCCGCCGTTTTTTGTTTTGGTCCGACGCGTCAACGCACTTTTTTCACATCGCCATATTTACGTAATCGACGTAACCTATTATGTCGACGCAACGTCCCGGCCCTACAATTAACATTAAGGCAAGGCAAGTTTATTTGTGTAGCACCTTTCAAACATGAGGCAATTCAAAGTGCTTTACATACTAATGCTTTACATACATAATGCTGGATGTATGGAGGAGCTTTGCTTTAACAGGAGCTTTAATCAATTTGCTGCAAGTCATCACTCATCTGATGTGGGCTTTCTCCTTGTTTGTTGTAGTGGAAGCTGAGCTGGCCCCACCGCAGGATTTGGACATGATCACCAAGAACACCCAGTACATACTGAGCTGGAACTGGGACCAGAGCACTGCAAGGGGCCACCCTGTTACCTTCACTGCACAATACCTCGCGTAAGTCTCACTCACACATTGTCACACATCAGGGATTGAAATTTCACAATCCAACTAAAGACATGGACAGTATGTCTCATACACACATACCCTTACGCACCCTATGTTAAACTACAGTGCAGATCTGAAATAAGCATTTTACCTCTCAAGGCCTAGTTAAATATTTTGCTATAGAATATCAACACTGAGCCAAAGTAAGCATCAGAAGTGTTTTAACCCAGATCATGAGCAGCAAAACAAAGGCACCACAAGCATTGTTTGGTGTGTTTAGGAAGGAAATTTGGGGCATGTTCACACCTAGCATGTTTTTAGGGGTTTATTTGAATTTGCACAGTTTACTAATTTAATTCCATTCGTTTAGCTAGGTAAGAAAAATACCACTCAACCTCAGATGGCACCAAATAACTGCACTGGCATGTCTGAAAATGCAGATCTTGTTCCGTCCTCAAGAGAGCTATAGTGCGGTTTGTTAGGAGTGAGAAAGTCACCTGAAGCAATAACAGGAAACAACCCCAAGAGCCAAAGTTTAAATGGTGAAAAGATGAGGTTCATACAGCTATTATTACCAGTTGCTATAGACAGTTAGAGACATTATCAGTTGCTACAAATAGATTCTTTGTACAAATTGACATGCATTCAGTTTCCCACACTGTAAATTTTATTCATAATGAAGTAATACGGTCAGTTGAGGTAGTGGTTCCCAACCCAGTCCTCTAGGACCCCCTGCCCTGCAGGTTTTTGTTTCAGCTCTACTCTTTCACACCTGATTCATTTAAAGGCTTCATGCTGATTGGTTGAAACAGATCTACCTGAACAGGGCGTGCATGAAGGTGCATGGGTCAGGTGTGTGACTGAGTCAAGGGAACACAGAAGGAACACAGTTCAACCTGAGTCTGCCATTGCAATCAGCTAAACTAAAGAAGCAGCAAAACTTGTCTAACAGTGGGAATCAGAAACATAAGAGCGATAACTAGGAATGCGCGATATTGGAGATTTTGGTGATGTCCAATATGCCCATGTTTTCCAGATCTTTTGGCTGATACTGATATATGCACATATTTTTTTTCCACCTAATTGCAGAGATCATTAGGTCCCCTGCAGTGGAATTAACAATTTGCCATGCCTGCTCTTATTGTGAAGGCCCACTGGCAGGTGCAGACATAAAATACCATGATTTTCAAAATGTACACATTTCACTGGGCAAAATAAGAACACTACTTGCACTTAGGTTATGTAAACATGCATCCATATTTATTTTTATATAACTTTTTCTTTCCAACAAAACTGTGAGATTCATCCTATTGAAAGAGGCTTGGATGATGCTCTGCCTGAGTAAATCTTGACAACAGCTACAACTGGGGCAGATTTGACCTATTTCACATATTGGCATGTTGTATCGGTAAAGCTCCTTATTTCAGCTGTCATTTCTAAACCCGATATTGGCCGACAATGTAAATGCTGACACTAATGTACATGTCTAGCTATAACTTAAGCAGAAACACTTGATCCTGAGCAGCCCATTTGTTTGAAAGTAAAACCGGAGGCACACTACACAACTTTTAGGCCAACTGTAGCCATAATGTGAGATTTTCAGGATTGGAGCAGTCACGGTTGAGCAGACACTGTGTGTCTGCTCAACCGTGTAGTGTTTCCAGCTGTGGAAAATGCACACTGGGTGAGACTGAGCAATTTAGTATATTACATATCCAGTGTACATTCAACTGAGATGACATTCATTCTTACTCATTTAAATTATCTGGCATTTTGTTTTTCTCCATCCAGGAAGTTCAAGTTGAAATGGAAGAAGAAGAACTGGGCCACAGTGTGTGACGGGACATCACAGACGTGCTGTGACATGACAGCTTTAAACCTACATTATTATGGCATCTTCATGTTTCGCGTACAAGCCAGCTCAGGCAGAAATCACTCTGACTGGGCCATCAAGGAATTCTGTCCTGATAAAGAAGGTGAGGGAGGGAATTGAGGGAGGGAGTGAGGGAGGATTAGAAAGAGGAAGATAAATGACTCGTTTCAGGCAGACGTTTCCAGAACAATATTTTACTCGACACCTTGGCAGTGCTTTAGATTATTTGGCATACTGCAGACACACCAGTATCAAGAGAGAAACAGGAGAGACAGGAGAGAGGAGAATGTCCAACCACAGAGAGTGATGCTCATATAGAACGTCTGTTTGTTCAGCGGAACAGTAACCTTCTTTGCTGTCTGAATTTCTGTATTAAAGCTCAGGACAACAGAAACTGCATAATGTTATGAGTCAAGATGGGCAAATATCTCACTGACTGAACTAAAATTGCTGTCCAGGGATCAAGTTAATATTTTCAGTTTCTCTGAACTGCACCAACACATGAGCAGATCGTCTATGGCAACAGCAGGATTCCATCGATGCTCCCTGAGGTGAAACTGGAACTGGCTAACTATAAAACAGGCAGTAACTGAAAGATCTGCTCACGCTTTCCTTGGATAAATGATAATTAGATTTGCCTTAGATTTTGCACAGATAACTCTTCTATGTTGTGAAAAATGTCCCTTGATAACTTGTAGAGATGGCATTGATATACCTTATCTGCACAAATTAAATGTTGTGGTGTCACATTTTTCTAAACTCTACTTAGAGTTAGCAAGTGTAGTTAAAAAAACAAAAAAAACAAAACAAAAAAAAAAACAAAGACTACCACACAAAAAAAGTGTTAAACACAAACATTATGCCACCAGGCAGCCTCTTATGTCTGCATCCCTGTGTCTCATGTCTTCTGTCTGTGCTCCGCCAGCTGCTCTGGGTCCTCCATCCAAAGTGGTCCTGGCTCCAGCTGGAAACCACCTGGATGTCGCCATCTCCGACCCTCTAACCAGCGCCAACACCTCCATGAGGGAGAAAATCCCCGAAATGTATTACCGCATTATTTACTGGGAGCACTCCACAGACACACAGGTAGGACCAAACACTAAGGATGCATTAGCAATTGATTTGTTTTAACACTCATATTCAAAATTAAGTGTACTTTGCAAAGCATGCGTACTCTAAATTAATCTTCTCTTATCAAAATCCGAATCTGTATAATTACATCAACAAAGTGGTAGAAATATAATGAAAACATGAGGAGAAAGTTCTGCCTATATTGCTTGACGACTGGTAACAGTTTGTTCCATTTTGAGTCCTCTATTTAATAGCACCTCGGTTTATGGATTTTTGTAATATAGATATCTATGTCACAGGTTCCTGTATTGCAGAAGTACCTTTTTGAGTAACAGAAAATACCCAGAAGTTTTTTCCTGCTCACACTTCCCATTTTGTTTGTGGTCCACAAAGACACCAGTTCACTCTGTTTTTGACTGCAATCAAACCCCAAAGAGCAGCAGCAACAAAAACAAGTAGTAAAATCAGAATCCATCATGTGAACAAAGCACGCACCTGGTTTCCGTGTTACATGTATGCACTGTTTCCTTATGTTCGCCTGCATGTTGGTTTGTTATTTTTTGCATCTTGTGCTTCAGACACCAAACAGGAGTGAGCTGTTTCCTGTCAGTGCTAAGATGCAGCTGAGTGTCACATGAGATGTCAGGTGTAATCATTTCCTGCCAGCTGCAGCAGGCAGCTCTGTTTAAAAGCTGGTTTGACATGGAAGAGGCTGGATACCAGCGTTCATACAGGAAGAATTTTGGTTGGTTAGATTAATTGGTTAGAATTTTGCCACTATCCTATTGAAAATTGCATATGCTTTAGAGAGACCAGTATGTTATTAAGGAGCAATTTAACTCTGTTTACCCTTACTTTGGGCCAACAGAGTGGCTTTTTGTTTAGAGGTTTTAATCAACTGATAGGTGTCATCGGTATCAACAAGCATCCACCCTGCTGAAGTGCCCTTGAGCAAGACACTGAGTCCCTGCCAGCTCTGTTGAGCTGACGCTGACCTCTGTCCTCCTTGCGTGAAGAGAGGTAAATTACAGTGTGCAGTGGAAATTCACTGTGTGTCCTGTCTGACCTGAACACACAAAGCTCCAGTGTTGACACACAACTTGTGTGGTGTTCTTATGGTCTAAAATAAATCATAAAGCTGTTTGTCCTGCCTAACCTTCAGCCCAGCTTGATGTTGAGGTACTGCAGTGGGCTGGACTGTCTACACATTGCAGTGCTGTGGTAGTACCACCAATGCAAAGTGACTCTAGTGGACTTGGGTGTGTGTAGGGACTCTTGACTACAACACCGGGAAACCTACACCATTAACGTTTAATAGAAGATGGAAAATACACAGCATTACAAAAGTGAATTTTTGTTTTGTTTTTTCACCTCTCTGCCAAATTAATTGCTCAGTTTTTGTAACTTTCATGTCAATAAAGCCTTTCAATTGAATAATATTTTAACTAACTTCATCAAGCATTTGCCCATGTGATGAACTCATAAAACTATGATGCCACCCCTTATGGTTGGTAATGCTCATTGTGTGGTTTAGCAGTAATTCAGTGTTATTGTTCATTATCTGTGAGTTTAATAATTAAGTGTAAATATGGTGTTGTGATATCGTGATACACAACTCGAAGTATATATCGATATTGGAAGAAAAAAAACCCTAATGACTTCATTATGATTTCAACCATATTCCATAGCCCTAACTCACATTATGCTGTAGATGAAAGCATCTGCTAACTGCTAAAACTGTGTAAAATTTTCCCAACTTTAGACTGCAGACCTTTGTGTATTTGAACGATTGACCTTTAAGTTACATTTGTTTGCAGAACTTCTTTGCCCTGACATGTTCACAGGTTTGCATCAGCTCTTCAGTAAAATCTGAGGGTTGAATAAATGAAGATCTAGAGTAAAGCAAGGCCCTGATTGTATATTTTCTGTGTGTCCTGGCCTGCACATCTGCAACATTTGGATTCTCTGAACCACATTCTGCACCACAGTGACACCAGATAGATCCTGTTTCAAAGCTTTTTGTCTCACCACTAAACCACCTGTCAGGACAGATATCATCATAAGACATCACCAACAAGACAGTACAGACATCACCAACAGGCCTGGCTTCTGAGACATAGTAATGTTGTGGTAATTCTAATGTACCACTGATGTAGGGCAACTTTAATGGACAACTGTAGATGTTCTTCAGTTTGGTTTGGGACTCAGTGAGACTTCCACAACACAAGACCAGGAAAGTTAAACACTTAAAGTTATGCAGAGGGTGCAAAATGTTTAGTATGAGGAATTCTTCCAATGTACATACATTTTTTTTCCAATTCAAAAGATGGTGCTTACTTTTTGATAGATAAAAGTCACTGACTGACCTAAAGGTAGAATCTGAATCATAAATATTGATCCCTGAGGGGACATTGGGTCATCTCCTCTCTGATGTGTCCTCCAGGTCTTGAGAAAACAGACGGTGAACACACTTGCCAATCTGGTGACTCTGTCAGACCTGAAGGCTTGGACCCGGTACTGTGTGACGGTTCAGTCACGCTATGACTACTACAACAAGAGCAGCAGCTTCACTCATCCCGACTGCTTGCAGACCGAAGGTAACGCACCGCTTGAAAGACTGACTGCCAGTCTCCCTGTGGGGACGTTTTGAAAATGAAATAAATGAGTTGCGTCAGTGGGTGGGTGTTGACTAGAGTGTATAGACAAATTCCTCACCTTCGAGCCGGTCATGGCTTTTAGCAACCACAGTGAACTTTTGACCTTTGCTTCTTCGCTTCATGCAGAGGAGCAAAGATCATCAAGTGTGAACATTTACATCAGGGTAGCTAGATAAGGATGAGGCGGCTGAGGGGTGTGACAGTGTATGACAGAAGTAGCCACTAAGCAGATTAACTGTTAATTCCAATTTAAGCCTTTGAAACCTGAGCAAAGTCACTTGTGTTTGTTCAGAATCATGGGGGGGAACAGTGATTAGCAAATCAGCAATAAATGGCCCCAAAACTATCAAGAAATAAGCAAAAATCTATGAGAAAATGACCTGAATATTAGCAAAAAAAAAAAAACAAAACAGTTTGTGTGTGTGTGTTAATGAATATAATACAGTAGTGTCAAGTTCATACTGTTAATTCCAAAATTATTTTACTGTGTTTGTGTAATTTATGTATGTACATGTGCCTCAACATTGTATTGTGTTTTTTATGTATTCCAGCAGGTCCCATACCATGGTGGCAGATCCTTCTATATTTCCTGGTTTCTCTGATGATCTGTTTCTTGGTGGTGCTGCTTTCCCTGTACGGCTTCTACAGATGCTACACGACCCTCAAGGCAACTTTCTTCCCGTCCATCCAGCTGCCTCCACACATCCAGGAGGTACACATCAGCTGATCAGGCCATAGATACACTTGTGTTTTCAGTGCTACTTTTGCCTTTCTCAGACAGCAAGCACATCTGATTGTTTATCAAGTCGTATTATTAAAGGGATAGTTTAATGGTAGGTGGCTAATGGAGCATCCAGCCAGTATCCAGCACTCAGTTGCGATGAGAGGACGATAGCACCACGATTGTCCTGCAGAACAGCTAGGAGGGAAGTGAAATAATCACATTTTTCAAAATGGATGAATTTTTCTGTCTGGCTGCCCACAAGTAGACATGTCAGATTTGTGTTTAAGGGACCTAATTACACACTTTTACATCTCCCACTTTGTTCTCTTCCCAGTATCTTTGCAGCTCCCCTGGATCTGATGTACCTCGTCTCCTCACCCCGGATTCAGAAGCTGAGGTGACGTGCGATAAGTTGAGCATCTGTCCGGAGGTGGTGCTCCTAGAAATCCATGACCCTCCTCCCTCTGAGGACTTCCCTGTGTTGCTGTCAGGCCTGGAGCCAGACACCAGGTCAGCCTTTTTTGTTGCTCCCTCTTCATACTACTCTTAGTTTTTGTGTAAACAGCACTTTTTAATGAAATGTTCTTAATTTTAATTTTTTAAGAAGATCATTTTGTTTAGAATAATGTATATCAGTGTTCAAATACAATTGCTTGTGCTTAAGCTGTGGTACGAGACCGTTGCAAGTGCATTACATATTTGGGATTTTTTTTTTCACTAAGCACTTATACCACTGTACTGACAATGCTTTTTAATCCATCATAATGAGACCGCTGTGAAGTCAGGTCTTTTCCAAAATTAAATTGATTTTTTTCAGTAAGTGAATAACATTCTTTTCCTTTGGACTTTGCCAGCGGCAGACACAGCCGTCAGGACAGCGGAGGCAGTGGAGACTCAGGGGTTTACTCCAATGAGGGGGGGTCCGGCCTGAGGCAACCCCCCAGCACTCACTCCTCTGTGGGGATGGAGGACTCCTGGCAGAGCCCCTCTGACCTCATGCAGGTCAAGATGCAGGACATGGGCTCAGAGGTCAGAGGTCACCATCTGATCACAGACGAGGGCATTATGGACATGTGCGTCTGAAGGCACGGCCGTTTAAAGGACAGGAAAGGACACGAAAGATTCAGTGGGTCAAACTGCTAAAACGAAATCTGCTGAGACAATGCTGAAGGAAAGAAGAAGTGGAAGAAAACAGAAATTCCTGGAAAATAGTTACAACTTTTGTGGCACCCCTTGCGTCCTTGAGACTATTTCTCCAGCTGCCACTGTGATGAGGGAAGAAAACTGTTTAAAACATGCATTTATATATACACATATAGACTTACAAAAAAAACTCAAAAGTAGATGTTGTGCCGTTCCTTATGGTCTTGCTCCCTGTGTGCAACTGACAAGGGAAGAGGATTTTTCTTTTGTTTGTTTGCAAACCCTAAAGTCACACCATGTAAATACTGAGGTATCCTCCTTTCCAGATGCCTTTTGAAGCTGCAACTCTGTGTGTGATACACATCAAGTGTCGGTTTTGGTGCCATCAGAAAAAAGTGCATTATTTCTGAGTTGATTGTGTTGTACATTCCCCTTCCCAGCTCCCTTGTTGATCTTGTTGCTCCCAGTGGGAAGGCACGATGATGGATGTGTTATGCCACTCTTCGACTGCATGATACTGGTTCTACTGACTCTACTCACTTTTCCTTTTCTGGATTCCATTTTCCACTTCAGATAGCACCCCGTCACGGTGAAGTTCGGCCAGTCGCTCTGAGCAGTTGTCTACTTTGTTTTTTCACATCACGTTTTAGTATCTGCTCAGCTCGCTTGAAACCTCAGTGGAGGTAGTACCAAAAAGTACCAGGTACCAGGTGCCATCCCTAACTTTGCCCAATGGAAAGCCAAAAAAGCAAGTGTAGTTGAGTTGAGCCCGTGCAATTTTGTGGAAATGGAGTAATAATGTGCCTTGGTTTGTCGTGGGACGTTGAAACAATCTCAAACGAGAGCCTGCTATCATGATATAGACTGGCAAATGCTGATGAAAGCCCTTTGAACGATTTAGCTGCTATTATCCAAAAGACGCTTATAGATACACACTATCTTTGTTGCATGTTGCTAAAAACAGTGCTGCCCCCCAAGAATGGGCTTATCCATTCTTGGTTTTCATTGATGGTCTTGTGGTCTTACAGTGTATTGACAGAAGAGACTGGTGAATAGTGGAAATCATGATGGATCACATCCTGGCAGGCTAACAAAAATATAAAATAGATTTTCGAATGTAATTTACCACCAATCTAAAAAATGAATTTTGTGTGGGATAACAATACAAAGATGCTATTTTGTCCAGACCAGTCACTTACAACATGAACATCAGTAGTTGTTTTTTGGTGTTTCTTAGATCCGGGTCCATAATTATCAAGCTTCTCAGAATTAGCATAACAATGCTAAGTACTGACTTAAGAATAAAAACGAATCTTGGCTCAAAGCTCGGCTTAAAAGTTAGTAATCAAGCATCTAGGCTAAGTCCCAAGTTAAGCAAAGTGTAGGACTAAATCAGTCCTAGAGCTGATTTTCAGCATTTTGCTGTGATGCAAACAGGATTATTTGATGCCGTAATTGGAAAACCAAGGCAAGGATCGATCACCACATGCGATACAGTTTGGTCTAAATACTGTTCACATAGATGTGTTAGTTTACACTGGGAGTGATGATCTCTATGTGGGTGCCGTCAGTTGCACCTCCTACTCCTGGGAAGCGACTATTTGCATGGTGTATAGTTGGGCAGTCACTGAAACCGTTACGCCCCAAATCACCAGCGTTGCATTTCTGCATTTTTCCTGTGGTATGGAAATGAAGCACCATCACCACCTTCAGTTCAGATGAAAAACAATACAGTTTGATTAACTGCGTGTCGTCTAACAATTCAGTTCACCTTTCCTGAAAGGTTGACACACATCTCTGCCTCCTCAGTGCCATCACACGCCCCTATTGGCAACTCCTAGCCACCAGTGAGACCTTGCCAGCTGTCTGAACTAACTGGAAGAGTTAGAGAGGAAGAAATTACATAACTTGCCTTTTTACTTAAGTTTGAAAGTAGGACTAAATTTCAGAAATTCTCAGCACTTAAGACTAAAATGCAACTTTGAGAAGCTTGATAAATATGGGCCCAGGTCATGCCAGGAAGAGCGCATACCCAGCTGTTGTGTAGTTTCTGTTTTTCAGTCCCCTACTTCTCCATATGCACTGTGTATCAACAGTGGAAGTGAAGGGAAGTAGTGTACTTAGAAAGAAAATGCTGTTTTCTCCTTAGATGTGCATAGCGTTTCTATATATAAACTGTACTTTATGTGGCAGTGTTCATCTCTGGCAGTGCAGTTCATTGCCAAGCAAGGTCAAACCATATTACATAATGAAATGTAAAATTGTTCATTGGCACTATGTAGAAATGTACTTTGCGTCTACTTGTTTAATTTTTTAATTTTTCTTAAGGGAGTGAAAAACATCCACTTAAAACAGGGTAGTCTGATTCGAACAGGAATTCTTGTCAATTTCCTTCAGGTACATTTTCAGTTGTCTCTATGGAAAACTAAATGTTTTCGCTTCTTGTGTGAGTGGCTGAGAAAGAAAGGAATGAGGAGTTGTGTGCATACATGTCCACCCTTTTGTTTCTCTCATTTATGTCTCCTGTTTAAAGAAAAGGGAATGGAGTAATCAGTGAAGGAGTTCATTGTGAATGAATTCCATGTTAAAAAATAATGCTATATGGAAAACAAGTATTTCAGATCCTTTTCCTCATCGGAGCGTGTATATGAGCCTGTGTGAATATTAACCTCAGAGGCTAATGTATTACAATACATTTTTATATGCATTTTATTTTTACATTTACGATTCTTATAGAATCTAAAACCAGAAACTGTGCACTTTCGATTTTGCTGTATTGGTTCGTTTGTTTTTTTCCCTTGTATTCTGTTGACTAACAGGAACGGTGGTTGTGGTCCACCTTAAGTCCTAAAGAAGAACTGGATCTCTCATGCAGTTTTTGGAAACTTTACTGTACCTCTCTTCCTCTTTCATGTTTGGTTTTATGGTTTGATATGGAAACTTTAGGAGAAACAAACTCCCGCCTGTACACTTACAGTCCTACACAACACTTACTCATCAATATTTACATGTGAAGTAATTTAACCACTGCTCTTATCAAGAGTCACACTTGTGATAAGAGCATTACTCCCCCCATTTAACACAGTGAAGGAAATCTGCTGACTGGTCAGAATAAGGGAGACAGGGACTGGGTTACCTCGGCTCTCTATGCTTGTATAGACCATTAGACAACTATCACTTTCATCTGCTTTTTAACAGCTACTGCAAATAGCTATTTTACTGCTACAAGGCGAGATGCCATGGTAAATGGGTGGCATGTGGAGGCAGTCACTGACCCTAGCTGGGATAGGAATCAACAAAGTGATCGGTTTCTTCAAAGCTCAAAACGGATCACACTCAGGACGGTAGAGCCTTGCGTTTGTTCAAAGTGAAACCCGTGCTGCTGGTACCAGGAAATGACGACTGAGCATTACTGTCTTCAGCTTGTCCCTCAGGGCCTCTAGATTACCATCAACCTTGCCAATTTCAGTTCCGTAAGCGAGATCCTGTTTTCATCAGAATCCTTGCTAAATTGCCCTTCCGCATTGCCTCAACATGTCGCCCGTTATCTGCGGCCGTCAAATCTGTTGAAACTGTGTATGTATAAGTGTATAACTGTATATTAAGTATGTGTGCACAAATCAGTGGTTTTTGTCAGTAATGTTCTCATCAAACTACCAAATGTTGCATCAGCAGTAACCATTTTAATGGACAATCATTCAAATTAAAGAAATAATCTAATGAAATCAAATGTTTCCAAGATGATTGACTGTACCACAAAGTTTGAAGGTGTATAATAGGTGTAATTAGGTGGAGACTGTCTGTTTTAATAGGAGTGCTTTTTTAGCCATACCAGATGAGACATTTTTATTACCTTTAGCTTTGCTGCACATGGTCATCCTAGTTGATATTAACAAGCAAATACCAGCAAGTGAATGTAAAGATGAATACATGCACATATAGGAAGGTTGTTTTGTTCACATTACAGACACACTCCCTCTAGACATTAAATAACATGCAGTGATCCCTACACAACACTCTCTGCAGTCACACTTCCTGTGCTTTGTGGTTTCTTGTGACCACTGTCAGCTAGCTAGGCTGTCACAGCATCAAACATGCAGCCTGCACAAAACATCTACAGTTACAGCTGAATAACTGAAGCTCGATCAAACAGAGAGAACTGCAATTCACGAATGAAGATTACATCAGAAAACCTGCACGTCTGGTGGCATTCCTCATCTGCTCCCGTGTCTTGCAGACTGAAAGTGAAATAGAAAAGATCAAACAGGCAAGTGGTCAAAGTGAGAGGCAGATGGAAACGTAAAACAGGACAGAGACTGTATAAGTGGCTGCCAAAGTGGAGTCCAGGGATTCCCAGGGGTCCTTGAAGGCATTCCGGAGCGTTCCCAGTCATTTGAAGATGGGACAGTGAGAAAATATTGTAGGTGCATCTGCTAGCAGTGGTGCTCAGGAGTGCATGTGAACAGATCAGTCATTGCAAAAACTCACTACACACATTTTTCATTTTTAGCATTGTGAAGTGTTGAAGGGTTAAAAGTCTTCTTACTCTCTGAATGACAGTGTCACACTTCAATACGCTGAAATAATACACTTCTGAAAGGGCATCATGTCCCATTAAACATACTGAGATTGTAGAAGACAATGTCACCTTTCAGTGTCAAATGTACTCTCTTTAGATGAAAAATAGGGCTGTTTGTGGATATCTTGGGGCCCACAGCGACATAGCTGCAGCTGCTCAAATCCTTGAGAGAAAATAAGGTTAAACATAAGTGAAATGATAAGAAATATAAAGGGAAAATAAAAAATATGTGCATCAGAAATTTGCACAAAAAATCTGCACTATGTAAAGATATGTGCATTCATCCTATAATAACATTACAATATTATAAACCTAAGAATTTGAGAATATGTATTTATGAATGTATATATAAACTTCCTCGACCAATAAACTTCCTTGTATGTATGAATTCCTGTGCAATGATGAAGAGGAGATGGTGTAATTGTAATCTACTGGTTATCTTTCATGTAAGTGAGTTGTTTAAAAACGCCACACCTCTGTGAAACTACATCTTGTGACTGTGGGAGGGCTTGTGGGACGTTATGCCCGGTGAGCTCCGTTGACGGATGCTGCCCTCTCTTGTCAGAGGTGCCACTTCTCCTCTTTCATCTTTTTCTCTCTTTGTGGCATTTGTTGTTGAATCGCCCCCCCTGGTTCTCACGTTATTCTGGGTTTTGTGTTTGTGCGTCAGTGCCAGCATGCTTGTGTCCACGTGTCTGCCTATTTCTGTTGATTCATGTGTGTTTGTGTGCATGCAAATGTGTGCATGTCGTCTTTCTTTAGGAGCTCCATGGAGATGAGATACGCTTATTTTAACCCTTAGGTCATTCATTTGTTTTGTACAAAAGAGTCATGATTTACATCTGTAATTTGATTATGTGATTATATTATATTAACATTTGCCATTGCCAGCCTGTTCACTTGACCTTGTTCAGTTTATTTACCTTGTAGGTAATGCTAGATGAGCTATGGATGTGTTAACAGCTCTTCAAGCCTGCTGCACCTATCAGAAGGCTCATCATTACAAACGCCTGCTGAGTGCCGGAGCTGTGTTCAAGCCTGCAGAGCTTTATTTACATACTAGTGGGGATCCCAAGGTTTCCAAAGATACCAAACATGTCCTGCTGAATTCCAGGAGAATGAGTCTAAAATGATGCACAAGACAGGTAGATCTTTTCTCTTTGATGTGATGCTGCAGCCATAAAACAATGCTTCAGTAAAGTTTTGCAACCTGCAGAAACACAATATGGATGTGTTGTTGTCATACAATATGGAAAAAATGTTTTTTTTTTCTAAGTTTGAGGGTACTGAAGGGCACATTTAACGGAAAATCACAGGTGCTAATTTTAACTTTAACGCCGTCTCACCTGCAAACACCTCCCTTCAGATTTCATTTTGTGGTTCATGTATGAAATAAAATTACAGAGAGGAGAAAGAGGACCTCATACTGAAACATGGCCGCAGTTGTCCTTAAAATTACACTGATTTGTCTTAAGACCTCGAGATGATGTTGCTCCTCTCCGTGAGACATTTGAGGAAGAATGAGACATTAGTCCTTCTTCTTTCCGTTATAAGCAAAGATGATCTGATTGCCAAATCCCAAAGCTTTGATAGTGAAACAGTTAAATGTGATTGATGTGATTGCAGTAACATTTGGTCAAACTCGCCTCTCTACATACTTGTAATTAGAAATGCTTGTATGTATACTTGTATTCCTGTGAAACTGATTTTCAAATGACACCTCAAACAAAACTAAACCCCTGGGCTGCTAATCCGCAATACTACATTTGTGTTCTCCATTCACTTCTGTAGTGCAAGAAAACAGCTATATAAACACCTATTGAAGCACATAAATAGACACAAACAAAGCAGATTGTGCCAGTGTAAAAAACATCAATTCCCGGTTCCATTTTTTTTAGGGAAATTAACACTTTCTTGTGATTTTCCTATTCAAAATTGAAAGTAGGTCTGCAGGAAAATTCTGCATAGTGGCCTTGCGCCAGGAAGAAACTACTTGATAGTTTGTTTATAAATAATTGTAATTGCACCCACAAAAAAGAGGGCACTGGGGCATAATCTGCTTTATTCACATTTGTTAATGTGCTAAAAGTGATATTTTGGAACCTGTTTTCTGGATTAGCGGCCCCGGGGAGCACAGAGCAGCCAGTGAGGACATTCCACCACCATGTGGATTCATATAACACCCAGAGAGCTATCCAACCCAACACTCTACCAAAGTTCAGTTTTGTTTTAAGGTGAAAAATGGCATCAATGCTTCAGTAAGTTGAGTTAATATTCCAGTGACTTCAGTGTGTTCAGGGTTGCTGAGGCAAGGGGAAATTTGTGTTTCACAGCCGTCACAAACAAGCGGCACAAAACAAAGCCACTGTCCCTTGTTGAATAATGTATTGTCTCCTCACACAGGGAGACCAGGAACCCCTGGTATCCCATCTACCCCTGCTGCAGTCGTGAGAGGTGAGCCATGTTGTGGTTGCCATGTCAATAATGGAAGAAACAGCCAGGTGTTTACAAAGTGAGTTTCAATGTTCTGATGAGGACTGTAATAGCTTCAGCTTTGTATTTTACTTTTTAGCTGCTCCTACTAACTACACAGCTCTTCCTTGTACTCAAAACAAACCACTGCCGCTTTTATGTTGCTGCTGGAAACACATCATCTCAGAGGATTTCCCCAACCAAAGAGCTACCAGGCAGAAACAGCAAAATATAAAAGTTTTCATGAACTGGACCGGATGGACAGGCCGAGTAACAGTTGTGTTGTAGCAATCAGTGAGTAAAAAGTAGAAAATGAACATTTATTTCTGTGAAAATGCCACTTATTATTACTTCAAAGGTCAGGCTTCTTTGGGTGTGTAGAAAAGCAAAGACAGCTTCAGTAGTAAATAGTTTTTAGCTTACATATAAAGCTGTCATTGCACATGTCTTTTCAGAGGAAACATGTTTGGCATGTCCGACAGGTCTTGCTCGCACAAAGAAAGACAGTCTTGATTTATTATTCCCGGAGGATGTCGAATGCTGACGTGAAATGAAGAAAACGTTGTGCAGAGGTTTACTTAAGATAACACCTCGGTGCACTTCAGTCACCCCAGCTGCCAGGGGGAAGAAGAAACAGTGGCGGTGTGATACACTGCAAACAAACTCAGATTTGCAACACAATTACATTTTAGGGAAGTCAGATGATGACAGATTTTGGTTTTCTAATTCGGTGAACTCAAAAGAGCATCAGGTTTTTCCTTAGATGTGTGGACCGTCTTGAGTATGACCAAAAATGGCCTGGTCTGTTTTTCTAAAGTCAACACGTCTTAAATCAGCAGACCCCCTTAGCTCTGCTCTTTCTAACTAAAGAGTGACTGGAACACCAGTGGAATTCCCTTCTTGGACTTTGACTGACAGATTATGTTCCGCATTCTCTTATGAGCAATGAATTGAGCAATCGATTACCGCAAAAGGACCCTGTAGGTTTCCATTTCTTTTTTCAAACAGAGTAGTATGTCTCAGCAACAGTAAATGACTGCTTTGTCTGCTGGTTCATCCCTTTCTTTTCTGATTTTTGATCTTTGTTTTGTTTTTTTTTTCAACTTTGTTGTTTATTCCGTTTGACACCAGCAAACATTCCAAAATTGGCATTGGCAAGTCTAACAGAGCCAGGGTCCTGGTGTGTAAGCTACTGTTCATGCAGATACACTGACCTTATCTAACTGCTGCTGTGGGAAAGGTCTACTGCATCGTCACTTGCCTTCAAAACCCCCTGAGACTGATTGGAGGAGCTAAATACTAACAGCCAGCCTTTGCTCAGTGATGCTGCCATGCTCTCACTTACCTCTCATTGCCGCCCAGCGTTTTTATACTATGAAAATCTCACTACTTGTTTTACTATGTTATTTCTGGAATTGCTGTGGGAATGCGAATGTGTCTTTTAGTATGGTTTCTTTTTTTATTTCCATTATGCATGTTACATTACTCTCCCTGGTGTGTTCACTCTGGCTTTGTCAGAGAGTTGTCTACATATTTTCCTGGTGCCTTAATGTCTCTCAAGTGAGGTTGCCGCAATACCTTGGCAAAAACATTTCAGACAAGATGAAGTCAGAGGCAGGACACCAGACTCAGCCTGGATTAAAAAAAAAAAAAAAAAAAAGATGTATGACAAATAATTTTTGAGACTGTAGAGATGGAATCGCTTTCACTCCTTGTTGCTCTCCTCATTGTGACACACACACTTCACTTGCAAGCCTAGTCACAGAGATTTTATATTTATTTCGCAGAGGCTTGACATCACCAACACGCTCAAGACTCCTGCAGGATGGTGAAGGAAATAAGCTTTTAGTCTGCGCAGGACACCAGCCACTGCGGTTAAAGATTTCCTTTCCAGATTTTAGATGTGCTGCCATCACCCTAACTCAGCAGGGCAACGCTGTCAGGGCAAGAGCACCCTGTCAGGAAATCAGGTTTGCAGTTTTACATGAGGCGCTGGATGATGGAACCCTTTTTTGTTACTGGCTTAGCAGGTAGTAGTCTGTTACCTGGGAATACTGGGACCACAGGCTGCTCTCTAGATGAAAATAACACTGCTTATTTTCATAAGGGACGATAGTTTACTAATAAATATAAATGAAGACTTAATTCGATTTGTATTTAGCAACACTGGCTCTTTGCTTGTTGCTAATACAATAGATGTTCTTTGGACAAATGCCAAATTTGCATTATGTCATATTTACAAGTCCAGGGTGCTGCACTCAGGTGTAATTATCACTTGTTTTGCACCGAAATGATATGTGTATATGTGTGTATAATATGTACTGTGTAATATGTATGTGTAATTATATCTCCATGTATACATACTTACTGGGTGACAGTCTCTGCCACTCAGTACTGGGCATACATGGACTATGTTTCATTATACATATAGTCTATGCAAAGGTTCAAAGATGAAAGGTCTATAGATATTTTATGAATATATATTACGTGTATAGGGTATGCGAAGGTTTTTCTTTTTTCTTATATTCTTTGTATTGATCCACTTTATTTATTATGTTACTTGTGTTTAATAATTTTTCTAAAGTTAAATATTTCTCCTAGTGTTGAGAGGAATATTTTGTGTAGTCTACTATTGTCCCTGTGCGATGTTTGGACAACCTGCTGCTGGAATACAAGAACCCAATTTGGGATCAGTAAAGTCTGTCTGTCTATCTAGGGTTACGTTAGGGGTCATGCCTTCTACAAAACTAAGAAAATACCACTCTGTCTCCCCAGTATACTGTAGAAAATATGTTTTGATCTTCATAGAGACATGGGGTAACTGGGCCCATTGAACCTACCATTATAAATGAATGGGAGATATGTGAGGTGTCAAGCACTAGAAGCATGTTCCAAGCCATTCTCAGTCTGGTGAGACCCCCACTTTTAACTACTTTTTTTTTTTTTTTTTTTTTTTTTTTTT
>OMLB01018115.1:0-25965 GCA_900302555.1 Myripristis jacobus | reverse complement strand
GCGTGGTTTTCTTGCTTTTTTGGTAGAAGTTTTTTTTTTTTTTTTTTACCAGTTGCTGTGTGATAGTGAAGTGGTTTTGGGTGTAGAGATAAAGGCAAGGGATGAAGGTATTTTAAGAAATCAATTGACTTGGAGTGTTAAAATGCAAAATATAGTCTGGATAACAAATTTCCAACACCTTAGATATTAGTTAAGTTTAAAATTAGCACATATTATTTGCAGCAATCTTTTCGTGTGTTATCAAACATGTGACAGACATGTAATGGAGACAGGGTATTTTACAGTTTTACAATATACTTTATTGTCCAAAATGACATAAGTGCGCTGATGTAAACTAAATTTCATTGGGAATTTGATAACTACAAATATATATAAATTAAAAAACACACAAAAAGAACTGTATATCTTTATAGAACTTGAATTAAAATGGATCAAATATAGATTTCTAAGTTACCCCAAGTATCCTTTTCTGTTCTTATTTAAAAACAAACAAACAAAAAAAAGAAGTTATATCATCGCACCACCTACATGCTGATGCCGATATGTCTGTGATACACTAGAATTGGCTAATTAACATCAACTGACTGAAAAATCGGTGGGGGTTTAGTTTATATGTATCTCATTATCTTGATAATGAATGTCTTTGTACATATGAATCACTAAAATCTTCAGAATATTTCCACAGAAGCAGAGTTTGCAAAAAAATTGACATGCCTAGTCATCCCTGATATGACAAACATATCTCTATAGTCATATAGGAGATTCCTAAAATCTGAATTCAAGCGTATCTCAGCTACTGGAAATGGGATACAGCACTTATGTGTGTCGACTCAAACAGAATTCTTCAGTATCCTGAGTAATAAGGGAATAAAAATGACACGGCTGTAAACAGCTGTCCTTTCCTCTCCTTTGGCTCGGACCTCTGCCTGCTGTCCTACTGCCTCCATTAAGCGATGAGATGCAGAGACCTCTGAACCCATGTCCAAGGTTATCCCAGGAGGTGTTGGCTCTGTGCCCGCTGATAACGCCACCCACTGCTCCCCTCCTGCCCCCCCGAGAGGTTGTCCCGCTGCCAGGAGCTGTCAGGCTGGTACAGGAAATGAGTGGGTTGCGTAAGCTAAGCCTCTTACAGCGCACACTGTTAATGAGCTGCCCTTAGCTAACTGCAGACTCGGGGGAAACACTGGAGCACATTCTACGCTATTTGTCTTTCTGTCTTGCTCACTCACTCGCGCAGACTGCTCTCTCCATCTCCTGCTTTAGCGCACACACACAAGTAGTCTTGTGTATGTGTGTGTGCGCGCGTTTCATGACAGGTTGATCTATCACAGCTCCAGTTCAGCGGGTGCCTCCAGACTCTTGTGTAAGGCACAATCATGTGGTTGACTGGGTAAAGGACCAGGGCTTTGTGGAACTGGGTCACATCAAAGTCGGACAAAATGTGACACATTCTGACCCCAGCGGTGAGAGTTAGTGATGTCATTAGGTTAGATTGACAGTTCAGTCGTCTCTCTCTCACACTCTCTCTCTCTCTTTTTTTGCTCTCTCTCTCTCTCTCTCTCTCTCTCTGTCTCTCTCTCTCTCACTCACACACACACACACACACACACACACGGCAGCAAGCCATGCTGCTACTGGGAGATGAGTGTCTCTACGTCGGACTACGCAATAGATGTGAAGTGAACTAAACTCGGTGCAGGACTGCAGTTCTGACAGCTGTTTAGAGACAGATGGTTGTGGTTGTTGATGTAGTAACACAGGGAAACTCCCACACACTGCACTTGCATACTGTGTGATTCTAAGATGGCAATGTTGGATAAACCAAAAAAGCAATAAATTCACAATATTTACAAGAGCCCAGCAAGCACTGTTCACAAATTTGATCCATTTTTCTGCACCAGTATACAGAAGATCATTGCGTGTAGGAAGGAGTCTGTTTGTTTATTCTTGTAGTTAAAGGGCAAGTGTTATCCATGTAGGTCTCTTTGTTGCTTCCCTGTGTCATAATCCCTTTCACTGTCCATCTGTTTATTCCAGGCCTTCTCCAGTATGGTAGGAATTGGTCCGCCATCGCCAAGATGGTGGGCTCCAAAACTGTGTCCCAGTGCAAGAACTTCTATTTCAACTACAAGAAGAGGCAGAAACTGGATGAAATTTTGCAGCAGCATAAAATGAAATCGGTAAGCGTGTTTTAAGACATATGCTCACAATGCACTCTACTATTAATTTTAAAAAAATAAATTAAAAATTATATTATTCATGTTAAAAGCTTGAAATATTGTTGCTGTACACTATAAGGAGTTATATGGAGGAGTGGTTCTTTGTTTTCTCCAGAAGCTTTTGGTCCCTGGCTGTTTTGTTTAGTGAGTTTTGGTTTTGACCCAGGAGAAAGAGCGTAAGGCCCGACGTAAGGGCAAAGCCCCACAGAGTGAGGAGGCCAGTGCCCCGTCTGCAGCTGAGGAGGAGGAGATGGAGGGTTCAGGGGCCAGTGGCAACGAGGAGGAGGCCCCAGAGGATGGAGAAGGTTGGTAAATTGCCAGAGCGACATATTAGACTGATGGTGAACACAAAACACTGTATGGAAAGAAGCTCATAATCTTTGTTATTTTTAACTTGCAAATACCCACTGAGGGCTCTCCTTTTTGGAGCATCACACTCAACACTTACCTATGTCCAGTTTGAAATGGGAAGTCTCATTTGTGATATTTTTGAAGTAATATAGTAAAGTTGTCTGAACCAGCATTTAATTATTTATTTAAGTGTGGTGATTGAAAACAATATATTTTTGCTGTGTAAATGTATTTTGTGAAATTAAGTGAGCAGAGAAAAAGTGATGTCTCTTCAGGACAAACTGCTGCTCCTTTGATTAGCTCACTGTTAGCTTAGAGAATCATGTTCCACAATGACAAACACAGTAGAACCCTGAGAATCTTGGTGCAGTTTGTTGATATAGGTATATAGTCTCTATTTCTGCAATAGAGTCCTGAAGCCTTGCGGGCATTTCGTCCATCATTCAAATTGGTTTTGTGTTCATCCTCATTGTACAGTGAAACCTGATTAGGCAGACAACTGGCACTTGGAAAAATCTGGTTTGGCAGAAAGATGTGGGTTGAGAGGCAAGGGAAAGAGGACAAGGGGACGTAACATGATTTACAGTGTGAGCCAAGCCCTTCTCATCTGATCTGTTGTGGTTGTGTCTCTCTTTGTCTCCTGCCCTTGCCAGGTGGAGCCAACAACAGCTCCGACACGGAGAGCCTGCCCTCTCCTCGCTCCTCAGAGGACAGCAAGGCTAAGGAGGAGGGCTCTGGCAGGGCCAAGGCTGGCTCCAACGCCGGCGACAAGGAGGCAGCAGGCACAGACATGGGCCAGGCAGGGGAGGAGAAGCCTCCAGGCCAGGGAGACACCGACACGGCCATCAAGCAGGAGGTGAAGACAGAGGCGGGGGAGTCCAGCAAGGACCACGTGCAACCACAACCACCACCGAGCGATGCCGCAGACAAGAAACCTCCCACTGCAGAGACAGAGGAGGTCAAGAGCTCCACCAAGAGCTCTAAGAGGGACCACGGGGCCAAGATGGGCTCCCAGGGGGACAGTGACTCTAGTGCTACCTGCAGCGCCGATGAGGTGGAGGAGACAGACAACACAGACAAGAACAGGTAGGGACTCAATGCAGGAACTATAGAAGACACAAGCCTTTATTTCCAATGGAAGATACTTTTTTTTTGTCTTTTCCTGCATTGTTTGTGCTTCTGATCACATCCTCAGCTCTAGATACAGCTGCAACTGCAAGTGTCTGAGGTGTCAGCTCGTTGCTGAAGAGCAGTTCCCTAGGTGTCTCTGGACTAGCACAGCAGCCATTATAAAATAAAGCAGGGAGGGTTTTGAAGTGTTATTAGTTGCCTAGCTGCAGTGTACAGTAGTGAAACCATATTTGGCAGGCCACTTGGGTGTACACTGCAAACTGCTTGCTTTCATGCTATCAGCCAGAGATTTTGTTTGTGCTTTGTTTGAATGTGAATACGTGACTACTATATATATATGTAAACACTACACACACACACACACACATATGTGTATGTGTGTGTCTGGACAGAGACATAAGAGGCGTGTGTCAAAGTGCGAGGGAAGGGTGATTAGTCTTGTGTTTGCACGGTATTTGTTCAATTTTTTCCATGACAGCAGACTACATGTACTGGCAGAGCCGAGGGAAATGCTGCCCTCTGTGCCAAAGCAAACAATGACTGTGTGTGTGTGTGTGTGTGTGTGTGTGTGTGTGTGTGTGTGTGTGTGTGTGTGTGTGTGTGTGTGTGTGTGTGTAAGCCTGTGATGGTGTCCTTGCAAATGTATGTATTTCTCCCAAGTGCCTTCTATCAATGTATGGCACAAGGATATGAATAGTCAGAATCCCTACCCCTCCAAAACATTTTTTGGCTTTTTGGACACGTGACCCATCAGTGTCGAATGAACATTCCTCTTTTCCTACTTTCTTTGTTTATTCCCTGTATAAGTATAAGTACTTGAATACTTTGTGCATCTGCTGGGCTGGGGATGGGTGAGCAGGCATGGAAACACAATCAGACCCTCTGCTCCTTATGTGTTTTTATAATGTGACTTTTAAGTCAGGGTCAGTCTGTGTTTATGAGTAAAGCAAATAAGAAAAGGCTGTCTGTGGCCATATTAAGGAATGTGTGGTACATCCATTGGCAGGAACAGTGAATGGGAAACTTTATGTTCTAATTCCAGTTGCTAACCCCCGCCCCCCTCTTCTGCCTATTTTCTTTCTGTTTTTTTTTTTTTTTTTTTTTTTAGAATAACTTCTCCAAGGCCAAGTCTGCTGAATTACAGTCATGATGGGGTCATATCCTCCCCGCTGCATAAGCCCATGGACCTGAAGCAGCTCAAACAGAGGGCTGCCGCTATCCCCCCAATTGTGAGTCACCACTTCGACTGCCTGCATGAAAGGCATAGCATACATGTTTCATTTTCTTTTCATTCATGGTGCAGCAGTGGGCCAGAGTGCATCTTGGGTTTGCCGTCCTTGGAAAGAATCTGTGACAGAGGCAGCATCTGTAACTGAACAGATTTGTCCAGCTGTGACACTAAACTCCCTCCCCCCATACATACACTCACACAAATACACTCCCACCGCAGTGGTATCAAGGCTAGCCCCCTGTCTCTCTTTACTTACAGAGATAATAGTATTGCAGCTGAAATTGTTAAGTCATATTTGTATGAGATAAGCAAGCCAGATGGAGGAGTGGGGGATAGATTGACTCGTGGTGAGGAAACAAGATGCCAGGCATTAGAGAGAGCTGAGCATACAAAGACAGAAGGGGTGATATTAGGCTATCGCTTTCATAAGATATGTGGCTGCCCATATGTTTGTCAGAAAAGTGTGTGTGTGTGTGCACGCGTGCACAAGTGTGATGTGTGTATAATCTTATGCTTTCCTTCTCATGTAGATGCCAGAAGCATCAGTGCAGGGCTGTCAGCGGAGTGGGGGTGGTAAGGCAGTGCTGCCCCCCCATGCCCTGGCACTGTACCAGCAGCAGATCACCATGGCTCATGGGGAGTCCTCTCAAGAGGCCAAGCAACAACAGCAACAGCAGCTCCCAGGTCAGCCAGGCAAACAGCAGCCTTATCCAGCGCAGACAGACAGAGACAGAGAAGCTCTCCACAGCAGCAGCCCTCGCATCCGCCCACGCAGCCCTTCCACTGGTGACAAGGATGGTACGCATACTCCCACCAGGACAGAAAACTGCCTTTATTGCCCACAGGCCACAGTGGCTTGTAAATTCCTTAAGTTGCTAGTCAGTTGCATCTTAGAATAGTTGCATTTTAAAATAGTGTAGGACTTTCAAATAATAGCTAGTTAGCTACCAGGCTTACAAATCTGCGAATTCTCCTTCAGTCTTCCAGAATGTGGCTGGTGTTACTGCTATCCCTGTCTCCCTTCTCCAGACATTTCTTTAACATGTTAACCCAATGCAATCATTCTCTTTCTGCATGATCCATAGTATCACTTACCACAGGTTGTGTCAGTGCATAACCAGCTGTATTGATGGATTATTTGATTGTTTTAAAGATGTGTGTGGCATGAATACATCTGTTAACTTGTGAAGGCAAACCAGATTAACACTGAAAAAGAGGAATAATGAAGGTTAATGAAAGTGCTACATATGGTGCAGTTTGAGTAGAATTTGATCTAGTTTTACTTAGTTGGTCCTTGCTACATGGTCTAACCTTGAGCCTGTGTTCCCAAGTATTTAGGGGATTCTAGGAAGTGTTTCTGGGACACTCATGGAGAGGGAGCTGATGAATGATCTGGTATTGCTATTGACCCAGAAGGGAATATAGTCTAGAGCAATGCACTTAGAGTACAGTTAGCTTTAGGGTTGTGAAATTCAGAGAGCACATTGAAGGACTTGTAGCAGTGCTTCAGAGAAAGAAAGCATGACCACTGGCATCAGTGACTGTGAACACCGAAGGACATAAGCCATCTTTTCCCAGTCACATTAGTTTTTAGGGAAAATGAAGCCCACATCCACACGGAGACTTTTTTTAATGCAGCTTTTTCCTTTCCATTTTGGCCTTCTGTCACATGAAAACTGTTTCTGGTCACTGAAAACGAAACTTACGGAAAATTGTTTTCAGAGTTGGATTTTTTTTTAATATGTTTGAAAATGTAATTTTTCTTCTTTGTGTGTGGCCAGGTTCAAACGGTACAATTTGATAATGCTGATGTCTCCTGCCAGTGCTTCTTTGCACATGCTCAGGGCAGAGATGCTGACCTTATGTAGCTGCCATAACAGTCCTCATTATTTTTATCAATTTGTAGTCATATGTAACAATCAGTACTAGATCTGCCTTTATGTTAGTCCATATGAACAACTCAGCTTGTTTTTCTGAACAGTTGTGCACATTATTGGGACATTTTAAACAGTATTTGTGCTTGCATTTGGCAACTCAGGGGTGTCAAAAAATGCTCCAGTCACTCCTCAGATTCTGTGCAGGTGCTCATAAAGCGGGACTTGTGTTCTTGTGTGCACTGTGATCCGTGGCTCCCTTGTGGATAGTTTTTTGTTTGTTTGTTTGTTTTGTTTTTTTTTTTTTAAACTGAAACAAAGTTGCATTTTCAAAAATATCTGTGTCCATGTAGACACTGCCAAAGTCCTTTTACCTGCTATGAGTTACAGTCAATATTTACTAGCAATTGGCTTGCAGCTGTTAATAATTTCACACCATGTGGTGGCTTTAGGAAAGTGTTTATGTGTGTGTATGTGTGAGAACGAGAGCAATTCTGTGATGATGTGATGAGCTACGGTGTGTTTGTATCCCTGCAGAGCTGGAGGGCAACGAGAGATGGTTACAGACTCTCCTTCAGGGATTACGTAGGTTCACCCCCTTCCCTTCACCTCCCTGCTTATAACACCTTTACCACACTACAGCTCCTTCACCTTAGATGGGTTTTATTGTGTGAACTTTACACTAAACATTAGCAGTGGGTTGGTGTGTGTGTGTCTCCTCTTAACATCAATGGTGATGTCAGCCTGGCTGTCGAGTAGTGTGGTTGATAGTGCAGATGTTGCCTGGCTGTGCTCCTTGCTCATGGATATTAATGATGATGATGAAGATGATAGTGATGATTATGATGATGGCGGTGAGCTAGCAGTGGCCAAAGGACAGCTTTCTGGTTCAGTAATTGTCTAGCTGAGTGTGCTGCTATGGCACTGATTTGGTTTATGTATTGATGTTGCAGATAAGTCCCGGGCATTCTCTCCTCATGGTGATGTCAAGAAGCAGGCATTGGGCCCAGATGACCTGAGGGCCTCTAACTCGGGACGCCCAGTCCCCTCACCCTACCCCCTTTCCCCACGAGATATGGCCAAGATCAGCCATGATCAGCACCTGCTGCACTACAACTGTGAGTCTACCGCTCGAATCTTTCATGTTCAGTTATTTCCAGTGCAGTGTTGGGTTGAGTTCACTGTCACTTGTTGTAAAATGTAAATTGAAACTAACAAACTAACAGAAAAAGCTTGAATACAACCTCACTAATTTTTAATCATTTCTCAACAGACTGGCTAAGTTGGCCAGTTTGTGAATATTAAGAAAATGACCACCCTGAACAGATTAGACTAAAAACAACACTGACTGCACCCATTACATGTTAGGGCCATGTTTTAATCTCTCACTGTGTGTCCATCAGCGTTCCAGCAAGCAGGCCACCCTGCGCCCCCTGGTCTGCAGCAGGACAGTGGAAGGCTGGCAGCGGTGAGACCCCTCCATATGCCAGAGCCGCCGCCTCTCATCTCTTCCAACAAGCCAGGGGGCTCCATCACACAGGTATAGCAGCATATGGTGTTAAACCAAAGAAAAGTCTTGAAATCTGAGTATTGTGCTTCATAGCACTTGAATGATCAGAAAATGATACATCCCCACCAATATTTGAATGGTTTCTAAAAATGTAAACTTCTTCAGACATGTTGGACATCAGCTTTGGTGTTTTTATTTTAAAGAAATAATTCCCTCCATTATCAAGTTTCCCAACTTTATCAGTACCATGCTGTAGTTGTCATGTTGTGGTGCCAAAACAAGGCAGGTTGCATTCTGTTCAGCTATTTAAGAAGAACGGTGCTTGTTAAGTCAAACATTTTCAGTGGAAAATGCACTTCAGGGCATGGAATAATGGAAAGGTCAATGTGTTGATCAGAAACTACAGAAATCCTGAAAACTGAATTCCTGGCACCAACACTTTCACACTGACATGGTGACTCATTTGTTTACCAAACCAAATTCTCTGATCTTTAGGGCACCCCAGTGCAGTTGCACAGCCCAGCTCATGGGTTGGACCATGGGAAGATTCCCCCCACACCAATTGGTTTGTCTTGGATGGATCAGAGGAAAGTGGGTGAGTCCAAGTGTCTGGAGTGGCTGGAACACTCCCAGCTCTGGTTTGCTGGTGAGTTGCCCTCTACTTCTAGCACTGCCAGTTATTCCTTTGTTACACACACACACACACACACACACATACACACGCACACACACGCACACACATGCACACACATAAATGTTTTTTTGTTATATCTGGTGTAATGTTGATTATTATGGTATGTTCATCTGTTGTATTCACTGTCATGTCACTTTGTATAAATGCCTAAATAGTCAATTAAAAATGTACTTAACCATCAGTTCAGTTTGATTTTCCCTAGCACTGCCACTGACCTCTGCATCCCTCTCTCTTACTTTCCCACGCTGACTTTCCCTGTACAGGAGGTCCTTTCCCTGTGGTAAAGCAGGAGCAGCTGTCCCCTCGCAGCTCGTCCTCCCAGGCTGAGAACCTGTCGACCCAGGGGACGCCTCATGATGGCGCTGCTGGACGTGGTGGGTCACAATTGCACGTTACTCTCTGACCACATCCATTAATTCAGGGGTTCCTAACGGTGTCCTCAAGGACCCTGTTTTCTGCATGTTTTTCCTCCAGCTCTGCTCTTACACACCTGATTCAATTTAGGGCCTAATGCTGATTGGTTGAGTGGAAACAGATCTACCTTAACAGGGCAGGCATGAAAGTGTGTGACTGGATTAGATAGCCTTGACTACTGGAAAATTATACTAATTGACACATTCTCTGCTTGTTTTCTATAGTTCAGTGGGTAGAGCATGGTACCAACGCTGCAGGACTGATTGGCTCCATTGTATCTACTCTTAGGATGGCTAGACACTTTGGATTATAATGCATGAATTTCTGTCCTATACTGATTCTGTATTGAATTCACAGGGTCCATTCCAGCTGTCCAGGGGGGTAGTATCACTAAGGGCATCCCAGGGACCAGAGTGCACCAGGACTCCTCAGTCTCCCACCGAGGGGGCTCCATCACTCAGGTAAACGTAGAGCAGTGACGGATCGTGATTAGTCCCGGCCTTTGGGTCTTTTGTCAGAGTATGCAAAAATTAGTTTTCTCAGGTTTTTCCCCCAAGATTCAGTTGTTTTAGGCACCCCTTTTATTTTGGCTTGGCTGAGGGTCCTTGTCTCATCTCTGCTCTTTACTTTGTCTCACTGGGCTGTTGATTTGTGCACCTATGATGAAATAGAGAAGCAGCAGACCAGTGTTGAGAGGTCATGAGGCAGGCAAGTGCTGTGGCTGCAGGATCTCCTTGCTGTGTGACATAACCACAGCTTTGACTGGCCCTGGTCACCCTAGCAACAGGTACACACTGTACCACGTCTGTTCCCTCCTTTATTTATCTGTTTACTCTGGACGCTGGCTAAGCCCGGTCACTAATATGCCTCGCAGTAATACCACAGCCAACTGGCCAACAAGAGAGGACGGGTGCTGGGGGGGCTGTTATCCACCCAGATAGATAACCGTGGAAAAGGTCATATATAATCAGTGCTGTTGTAGAAGCAGAGCTCATTTGTTTGTCTAGCTCGCTACTACGTAGACTGGTGTGTATTTGAGAGAGAGAGAGAGAGGAGTTAGATAAGGCAGTGTTGCACTTCCTGGATAGTAAATGAGAACTGCCCTGGTCATGGCCATCCGATGCTGTAAGCAGATGCCCCCCACCTCTGCCAGACTTGTGGCCTGGCCCCTGACCTTATCCAGTGCCTACTCTATCTCTGCAAGGAGCAGTTATGAACAGACAAGAAATGTGATCCTAGGCATTACTTGTCCTTCCTCCTCCACATTCTCACTGTCACCCCGCCTCCCTTTACATAAACCCTCACCAAGCAGGGCGGAAATATGACTCACACTTGGGGTACAAGTGATATGACTCAGTCCTGACAAAACCTGCTGCCCAATGTCACCAACTGTTGGCAAGCAGGTTGCAAGCAGGCAAGCACCTCCACTTATACTTGGCGCTGTGTTTTGTTTTTTCAGAGCACCCTTTTGCACTGGCATAAAATCCAGCAACAGGAGTACAAGTGCCTTTTCCTTTATGGGCACTTTTTCTGCAATATTGAACTTTGAGATTACGCATGATACATCAAAGTAATGTCTTTTGCATAGTACATAGTAGACTTTATGACAGTGTAAAAGTTTGACTCATGTTGACAGAAATAAATCTGGTCAGTGAAAATCAGTTCACTGCAGTCCAAAAAATACTAGCTGTGATTTTTCATGTCAAATAAAGATCAAGCTTGGACTTTTTCCAGAGACCCCATTTTTCTACGAGGGAGTCCCATGTGATGCCCTAAGCTCTATGAAAGTAGATAGTGGATATTATTATCCAGAGAACGCTGTCGGCTGTGCCATGAGATTGTAGACTACAGGCCCTCATTTCTGTTCTCCTTAACACAGGGCACACCAGCTGACGTGCTGTACAAGGGAACCATAACCCGCCTGATCACAGAGGACAGTCCCAGCCGAGCCGAGAGGGAGCGAGACGAGGCGCTGTCAAAAGTCCATGTGGTCTATGAGGGCATCGGTGCACACATTCTTACATATGACCGTGAGTGCTTCAGCTAGACTGTGAAAACTTGATGCTGTGACCTGATTCTGATTGAGTGAGAGTGTCTTAAATCAGTGATTTCCAACCTTTTTCATGTTCTAGAACCCCAAGTTGACTTTCAATAAGCCTCCAACCCCAAGTTGAAGTGATTTTGCCCTATAGGGACCATTACATCAAGAGATATTTTGGTTTGTGTTAGGTATTAAATACTTGTAGAAGCATTTAAACACAAGCAATCTGACAGTAATCCAGTGAATTGGCACAGGTTCCAAAGAGTTAACTTGTCTAGATGTCATACTTGAACATTGATAAATACTGGTGAGATTAAACCAGAGAGAAGAAAATGTTCAAATGATCTGTCATCCCTTTTCTGCATTGGAGCAATTTCTAGTGCATTAAACCAAAGTGAAATTAAACTGTGCCTCGTTTTGCTGAGGACCCCCTGGAAGCCCTTCCTGAGACCCCACTTTGAAAAACACATTATTTAGGACTTAAGACTTCTTTTTATCAAGTCTTGCTTAACTGTATATTCAACACCTGGAATGGAGACAGTGGAGGCAACCACACTGCACTTCCCTGCACCTCATGTCATCCTTGCAAATTAATACACAGCCCATCACAGCTCATCTTAGTTAGGTGTTATTGTTTACCTGCGTATAGTAACACTATCTTTGCATCACCTCATTTATAACTTTTAGGCCCAGCCTCTCAGAACCCTAAAGAGGAGGGCCGTGGCCCCGGCCAGCCTGGGGAGATCCTTGGCCTGAAGCGCCCTTACGATGTTATGGAGGGTGGTATATCCAGAGGGCTGCCCATGAGGGACTCACTGTCTGCAGCCAACTGTGAAGGTAATAGAAAATCCTCTGTCATTCTCACAGTGTGTTGCTGGATATAATCCTCTTCAACCCTTGTGTAATGACATTTCACTGTCATTGTTAATTAAAATATTTGTATTTTCAATGTCTTAAATTCTTAAACATCCACCTCTTCCTCAGGTCTAATTGGTCGAGCAATGCCTCATGAGAGGGACAGCCCACACCACACACCCTTCAAGGATGCTCACCACATCCGCGGCTCCATCTCACAAGGTAGGACCACTCCTCTATCAAGTACAGGGATTTGATTCTTCTGTTCAGCCATGAAGACACAAATTTTAGAGTGATCCCATAAAGAGCATTATTATGTCAACCTGAATCTTTCTTTGACTCCTGTGAGTTTTTAGTAACTCAAGAGAAGGAAGCAGCTTTTTGTAAAACATTTCTTTCACACATCATGGTTGAGTGGGTGAGGTATGCATACAGATAAGCTTGAAGAGAGAAAAATCCACAACAGAATCCAGTATTCAAATGAAAAATGGTACCATTGCAGAGGTGTTGCAGCAGCTTCAGTCTTAATTCAACTTAATGTTAAATGTAGGACTTGCAAGATAATATAGTTAAAACAGAGAGAGAGAGAGAGAGAGAGAGACCCTAGCACTATTGGTTGAATTGTACAATTTTATTTCAGTATTTATTTATTTTTTAAACCGAGTTTCTCTTGAAATCCATGTGACTTCTGACAAAGAGCCAGAAACTGCTCGTGAACCACAGGTTCCAGACCACTGGTATAATGTTTGTATTAAAGTGAGATGGATACACGGACAAGAAGCAGCTCATCTTCAGAGGCTTTGGGAGTTTTCCGGTTAATTTTCTATACTGATCTATTTATATTAGACACATGCAGTAATTTATTTTGCAATTAGAAAAACTTTAGGCAATGCAGTTGGCTGCTGAGTCTCAGGTTTTGCTCAGCACTTAGCCCATAGTCCGGAAAAGGGGAGATACGCCTGGTGAAGATCTGCATTCTGAGTGCACTATTCTAGTTTTGAAGGTGCAATTGCTTATCATACTGTGTGGGAGAGCTTAGTGCCAGAAAGAAAGGAGTGCTCTTTTCTTCTAAGCAACCAGATAATACAAGCTTACTCAAGACCTTATTCTGCTGGGAGACACACTGGGAGACTTACATAGGGACTCAGCGGTATGAGATTTTCACAGTATGATAACTGTCTCCAAAAAAATCAAGTTTTCATGGTATTACACAGTTATTATTATCATTGTTGTTGTTATTGCTGTTATTATTTTGCAATAACAATTTAAGGAATGAAAACAGAATGTTTGTTTGGTTGAACAAAAGCTTTATTATACTTTCACAACATATTAAATAGAAGTATGTGTAAAAAGGCTCCTGTGTTGGAAAAAAAAAATAGCACATAACTACAACATGCTATATACAGCATTAGGTTACATGTTAGCACTAAAGCATGTTGGATTAACTACTAAATGAAAATGTAAAAAAAAAGTGTGAAAGAGAGTCTGATGTACTGTGCAGGGATGTGGAAAATTATTTTTGTGGCGCATTTTTTCATCAAAGTTTGACCGTTTACAGTTTTTTTGTTTGTTTGTTTTTGTTGGGGATTGAAGTAAAATGAGACATAATCCTTGATCTGCATGGAGGAAAGATGGGCAAGTTTGTTTGCTGTGTTTCCTCCTTTGGCAGCCAATTTGCACCCACATTTTTAACAAACTGGATATCCATCCTCTCAAAAAGTGGTTCTCAAACTTCTAATATGCAAAATTATGTTTCTCTTTTTTTCTGTTTTCTTGTGAAATACCAAATAGGTTTAAATTGTGACCCTCTGATAATTGAATGAAACAACACAAACACGTGGTCATTCTTTAGGTGAAATGTTCCCCAATCTGCATATTCCACCTGTGACAGGGGTCACGAGTAGGCACTGGTTTGTTTTAAGGGATAATGAACAAAAATAGATGAAGAACCACTTATCTCCTGTTTCTTTTGGGTTATCTGAAGTAATCCACACTACTATTTTTAGTTTCTTTTTCTGGGAGATGGAGATCAGTAATATCAGCATTGCCTGACATTTTCTCTGATGGATGTTTGTGTTTAACTACTCACTGCCAGCTGACAGGTGAGAAAGGAAAGGAAAAGGAAAGGAAATACAGATTCCAGTACATAACATTGTGATGACCTCTCTGTAAGGTCATATTTTGGTCATGTGTGATATTACTCTTCGGTGAGATTTTAACAATTTCCATGGTGTACAGCAAAACAGATAGTCGACGTCTGGTTGCATCTTTTGTTATTATAGCAATACCATGGAATTTAATACCGCAAACAAGAAATTATAGATGGTATGATAACCTTCAATTTTCATACAATGGCATACAGTGAAAACAGTATACTACTCCAACCCTTCTCTCATATTGATATTAATATTGATTTTATATTGTCCTGTCTTGCCCAGAGATAATGTAGTAGTTAACATCCGCACTTTCATTAACCGGAACTTTGCTGGTTAAGACTTACCAAAACTTTTGCTCATGTACCTGTGCTGTCTCTGTCTCCCTTTCTCAGCTTCCCCCAATAAAGAAAAAATACTTGGTCCAATGTGCTGCTGAAGTTTGATGTATGTCTTCAATTCAGGTATACCTCGCCACCTGGACCCTCAGGACGGCTACATGAGGAGAGAGGCTAAGCAGTTGAAAAGAGAGAGCTCCCCACCGCGTGGGCCCGGCTCACTCTCTGACCCAATGAAGGGCCGAGAGGCTATGGTCCCCACCGTGAAGGAGGCCGGCCGCTCCATCCACCTCATTCCCAGGGAAGAGCTCAGACAGCCTCCTAAGGAGGGAATCATAGCACAGGTTAATGGCCATCAGAACACATACACACACAGGCTATCTGACTCTGACATGGCAAAGTGCTAGAACAAGCTAGCAAAAACAGGAGATGGCTATGTGGCTTGTAAGAGAATCTGTGAGCCGGGTGTGAGTGTGTATCCACCTAACATTCATTTTCCTTGTTGATTTTCTGCTTTGCCTTGCCTCCCCCGCCAATAAATGGGTCGATTTGTCTCTCTAGTCCTACTGAGTTCGACATTTTAGGGTTTTGACTCATCCCTGTTACACTCCTCTTCTAGGGCACTCCCATGAAGCAGGAGGCGGCTGGTTCAGGAAAACGACATGACGTCCGCTCCATCATCGCCAGCTCACCACGCTCCTACCACAGCATGCCCTCCCACCTGGAGATGCGCCCTGAGAGGAGCCGCTACGAGGAGCCACCCAAAGGCCGGCCCAGCGCTGTGGTCAGCACACCCAGCTCCATGACCCGCTCCTCACCTCTCACACTTGGGCCAGAGCAGGGAAGCAAGTCCCACCATAGCCCTGTTGGCTATGAGGACAAAGGGTCCCTGAGGGCCCCTTACCCTGGGCCCTCTCACCGGGGGTCACCTCTCTCCAGGGAGACAAGCCAACGCCAGCATGATGGTGGGTCAAGAAATTATATTTATTATGGCTTTTTGTCTAGGTTTTTCCCCCTTAATGTCGTTGGATGACATTACACTTGCACTGTCACTATTGGAAAATTGTTGTTGCAGCAGTAAAGTAGAAAAATTAAATATAAATATTAAAATGAATATAATAAGTGAGGCACACAAAAACATGCAGCTTACAGTTTTATTCACTAGAGTTTACAGCATAATTAGAGTGTACAAACAGCAGCTGAACTTGCAAAGGAAATAAATGAATGCAGAATATGTATGATATAAAAATACATTCCCAGTACAGCTGTAGCTGTGGAGGTACCCTTGAGAAGGATACCTACATGCCATACTATACATACTCCAAGGGCATCATACTTGCTAAGTGACCCTGCAACCCAACCAGATGGCGAAAAGATAAGAAAATTCTAAAATATGCTGTTGTGATCCTTTCACGTCAGGTTCGAGCAAGAATCCACCTCAGGAGCGCAAGGCCACGCCAACCCCCAGAGAGATGAGTGCCACCAAGTCCCCCCTGCCTGGTGTGGCAGAGCAGCAGGCCTCTCTGGCTTCCTATGAGCGGCTGTTGCAGGGTCTCGGAGCTGCAGACGTGTACCGGGGACAGATCCCCCTTGCCTTCGATCCTGCAGCACTGCCCCGTGGCATCCACATTGACCCAGGTATGACCACTGTCACATTATATTAGGTGAAACTTGAATGATCTCCATGGGAAATGGGTTATTGTTGCAGCACATTATAGCCAACCAAGGTTTTAACACAGAGATATGAATAAAATATGTATGTACAAAATTAAAATATATAAAGAAAATAAAAATAAAGGAAAGGGAATATGTCACCCTTGATCTCTGAAAACGACATAATTGTAAGTGTTCTGATCTTAAGCTGGAGTCATTTGGTCCTATATGAATGACAAACACTTCCTACTCTTCATACACAGCCTACTACTTGCCTCGCCACCTAGCCCCAAACCCGGCCTACCCTCACCCTTACCCCTACCTGATCCGTGGCTTTCCTGACACAGCAGCCCTGGAGAACCGCCAGACGCTGTTCAACGACTACATCACCTCCCAGCAAATGCACCAGTGGCCTGCAGCTGCTGCCATGGCTGCCCAGCGCTCAGACATGCTGAGGGGCCTCTCTCCACGAGACCAGCCCCTCCCTCTGCCCTATTCCACAGCCCCACGCGGTAAGGCTCATGTCAGGCGCAGAATTCACAACATTCACACACATGCATTCACTCACACACTTGCTTTATGCTGCATTCACATTGTAGCTGTATAATGTACATGGTAAAATGGATGTTATTACTTTCAATAGAATAACAGTGGTTGTAAACGCTGCCTTATGCACCTGCAGACAGAACTTGATGACACAAAGCTGAATTTTCCAAAATCTTGCCCTCTACCACAGTAGTTAAGACCAGATATTAAAAAGCCTCACTAAGAGAGTGCACATATACTGCTGAATCTGTCACACCACTGTTATATCAAAACTTTGGCAGGCATAGGCTACTCAGTAATTTGTTTGAAACCTTCGTCACGATCAGTCCGTGTTAATTTGTAAGCCAAATTAAACCATTTGGGTTTAGAGTCAGCAGAAGGTTGTTCTTTTGAAGGCCATTACTCATATAAGGAAGTGAAACTGAATGACAGCTGGGTTAGCACTGCCCAGGTTTCATTTACTTTCCCTGTGAACTTCAACTTCTGCTAACAAAAACAAAAACATCCGTGCTAGTTTAAAGAGACATGAAACTATTGAATTATTGTGATGCTTAATAAAGCAGAGATGTTGCACACCACAGTATTATTATAGGGTCAATGGTCAGTGGTTAAGATTCTATCAATACCAGTCCTATCACTGATACTGTTTATTCATACCAGTAATTGTCGACACACTTATCTATATTCCACTGATGTAAGAGAGCATGACTGCGAGGTAGTCATTCTGTGCAGGTAGTCATGCTTCATCACACATCACTGGTTATTGCTACTTTTGATACATTTGTGGTTTCAGACTCTTTTCGACCTCAAACCAAGCATGAACCAAGGTGTTTTCCCTGTACAGCAGAAAAATATGAATAACCAGAATTAGATTTTATGCACTACTAGTTCACCCTGTTTGGTCTCTCATTGGTATTGGACAACAGAGTTTGCTTTTCCAACCTGAACTCCACTATTTTGAAAAAGTGACTCACTCTTACAAAATCTGATTTTTACCTTAGCTATAATGTGGTTTTCCCTGCTTTGATGAAACTGTTTTTGGTCCAAACATCAGCTTTACCAAGGTAAAGCTGATTCCCTAGCATTAGCAGCGGTAAAGTCACATAGTAGCTCAGCGGAAACAGCTTGCTGATCAACAAACCAGAGAGTTCTGATTCGTTCTCTGATCACCTTAAGATGCTTTCATTTGAATTTTTAGATCTGTTGAGGTGTTCTTGAGACTGGCTTATATGCTTTAATTAATCTACAGGAATACTTTGCTTATGGTTGGCTGTGTACACATATGAATGAAAGGAGCTTTAAATTCATAAGTGTTTGCTATGTAAAGGAAGACAATTCAAAAATTCATCACTGTTTCATGATGCAGCGAGCTATCTTACTATTAGAATATAAGCCACTTTATAAAACATCGGGGTCTTGGTGCAGCTTACAACTTTGTGTGTGTAATGTAGGCCTGTATCACTAACCCAGCCTGGTAAAACAGGCACAGGGAGAGAAATATCAGGAGGAAGAGAGTGGTGGGGGCGAGATATTGGAGAAAGGAAAGGACAGAGCAGAAGTGATGAAAAATTAGAGAAGATGAAAGAATGGAAGGGAAAGGCTTAGGGGAAAGAGTAAATCAGGAGGAAAGGGAGGTACAGGAATAAAATGAGAAAAGCGGAATGACAAAGCTAGCAATGCACACGGAAAGAACAGATGGATGGAATCCAAAGCGGCTGGACCTCCCCAGGTTTCAGACATGGCTGCTTTTGTGCACATGGAGAATTTGGCCTCAGGTAAGCCTGAGATCCCCTGTGAAACATGCACTGCTGCTGCAACTAATCATAGGGAAAACACTGACTCTTGTATCAAAATCACTGTGGCAAAAACAAGTCAGTTTCCTGTTGCAGTTGACTGATATCTCACAATTCCGACCTGTATGTGAACGCAGCATTACACTTTCATACAGCTGCATACGCCGAGCCATAGGCTGACCTTTGTTTATCAGCGGTTAGATCTGGAGTCTTTACCCTCCTTCTCTTCTCCTTCCCAGGGATCATCGATCTGTCTCAGGTGCCACACTTACCTGTCCTGGTCCCTCCCTCTGCAGGGGCAGCTGGCTCCCCAATGGACCGCATCACCTACATCCCAGGGGGGAGCACCGCCTTCCCTGGCACGCCTTACACCACCTCCCCCATCTCACCCGGTACAGCCCACACCAGCAAACTCACTCATGAGACAATTGTTTGTACCTTGGTTGATCTTTAACAGAGAATTTTTTTTCTGTTTTTTTCTTTTCCTGCACAGTTGGCTCTTCACACATAAACAAGATGCAAGGCACGCCCTCATCTGCGGAACGCGAGCGTGAAAGAGACCGTGAGCGAGACAGAGAGAGGGAGAGGGACCGGGAGAGAGACAGAGACAGGGAGAGAGAGAGGGAGAGGGAGCGTGAACGGGACCGGGAGAGAGACCGTGAAAGAGAACGGGAGAGAGAGCGCGAAAGGGAAAGAGACCGGGACAGAGAGCGGGACCGGGACAGAGAGAGAGAGCGGGACAGAGAAAAGGGCGGATCCCATGGAAATGTGGAGCACGCCCCTATCTGGAGACCAGGTGTGGAAGAGTTTTCACTTTACATTTTGCCTACAACTTCAAAACTCAATGCATATGGTGTATGAGGAATGTATACATATAATTTCAAAAGGATTGTTGTTTTAAGATGATTTTATTCATTTTTCTTAGGTACAGAGCACAGCTCAGGGGGTAGTAGTAGCAGTGTGAGGCCTTCCCACTCATACAGCCACCAGCACTCCCCGGTGTCCCCTCGCACCCAGGAGAGCGTGCAGCAGAGACCCAGTGTCCTGCACAACACTGGGGGCAAGAGCCTTTCTGTCAGCGAACACTCCAGCTCTGTACTAAGGTAAGCTGCGTTTACAAGGGCAAACATTATGGCATTGCTCAGTGTGAGGCCAAGCCTAATAAGCATGCTGCAGAAAGGACAACCTCTTGATTGTCATGTTTACTGATTCTGTTTTGTTTTGCCTGCCAGGTCCATGCCCTCCGGGTCAACCCGCTACCCAGGCTACCCCAGTCACCTCCAGAGGACAGGTGTGCCCCCCGAGGGTTACCCACCTGGCATGGACTCTAGTGGAGCCAAAGAGCTGAGCCGAGATGGAGGCAAAAGCAGGGGAGGTCTAACCAAGCACGCTCAGGACCAGCATGGGCCCTCCAGTAAATCTGACCCCAAGCTGTCCAGCCCCAGCCCAGGGGGAATTTACCCAGGGTCCTATTCCCTGGCTCCAGGCCGACCCCCACACCTGCTACCCCCCCAGTCGGATAACCCTCCTGGCCGTGGAGAAAGCGGTACACCTAGTAGGGAAAAGACTCAAAACAAACCGGTGTCCGTTCAGGAACAAGAGCTCCGAGCACTCGGTAAGACCACCATGACTGCGGCCAACTTCATAAACGCGATTATCATGCGTCAAATTTCTTGTGAAACGGGGATGCCAGAGACGGGCTCGCTTGTTGCCAGCAGCGCCACTGATGGTAAGACGCTCTGGATCCCAGGGTCCCCTCATCACCCAGACCCTCCCCCGTCCGTCTGTGGCCTATTGCACGCTGTGGTGGTTGGCATTATCAAATCAGTCCAATTCATTGACATTTTTTTTTCGATGCTATACTATTTTGCTTTTTCCTATTTTATGGAGCTATCAGTTTTGTTATAGACTTAAAGACCACCAAGGGTTCCCTCTGGAAAACTAAAAATTTAGCCTGGACGAATTGGATATTACTCTGTCTGAGATTAAGAGAAACGAGGCAAGCTTGATAGGAGCAGATTGTTAAAGTTATTATGGCAACCAACTCAACACAGTTGGTGTTTGATTTTCCATGAAGAAGAGCAAGATCCTAGGTGCCCTTTAAGGTGTCATTCTGCGGAAGTTAAACTGGTGGGACATTAAGGCAGAATATCTTTTGCTGCTTATTTTCATTTTCTTTTCATTGAGGATGCGACTTGAATATAACATGTGGCACCCCTCCTCCCCCCCAATGTCTGCCGCTAACTTTTGTATATTAAACTTATTATTTATACAGATTTATGCAAATCCATAAACTCTAATTATGAGAGGCTTTTATATCCCTATAATTCAGACATTTTCATTCCGGAATTATTTGTACTTGTATATTAGTATTGCTCTACATGGTTATTTTGGGTAGTCTGTACCTTATCGTTCTTTATATTTTCTGTTAAGATCACAGACACATCTTACACACATTGTACAGGTGCAGAACGTTGGACAGTGACCATATGCAACCCAGGTGAATAATGAGGTGACTTTACAGAGTCAGAGTGACAGTCTCTTCAAATAAATATCGTTGTGAAGGACGCGTATGCCAAATTAGCCATTCAGAACAGAGAATCTACTAACTCTCACCAACCACCAGACAGCCTCCCAGGGGTCCCAGACAGCGCCGGTGTTGCACAGGACGAGGGTGGGATATGCGAGAGACAGGGCCAACACTTTTGGGGAACTGAAAATTTCAGCCATCCAGGGGGAGGGGGATGCTGCAGCTTCTGGCCTCCAAATCTCTGCATGTCCTTATTTTACGCCTCACTGTAATTTATGATGATTGTTTTGTTTTATTTGTTTTCTCCATACGCCAAATGCTCAAAACATCTCTCTCAATCAAACCTCTGAGAGGTTGTCCATCATTAGGAGTGTGATTGTTTTGTTGTGTTCTGCTTGTCAAGCCATGTACTACATCTGTATTTATTTATTTATTTCTTACATGCCTGTAGGGCAAGTGACTGCATGCTGAGCTCAGCTGAGTGTTGTGGGGTAATATACTCCTAAATTTAGAGTAGTCTACATGTAGCATGCTTCTCAAAACAGATATGATTTTCATAGAAAGCCTTAATGAAAGCACATCACCCTGCAATTGGCATGCTTTCACCAAGCAGTGACTATAAAAAGAGATATGCAGTCCATCGAAGCTGTTATTGAAATGGACCCAGAGTCTCTTTTATACTGTAGATAAAAGCTAAAATAAAAAAGACAGTCTGGAGTCTCTCTGGGAGACTCTCCTCCTCAGGTTATAGAGTAAATGCGGCCTTTACCATGCTGAACGTAGATCACGCTCTCCTTAGATGAGTGCTGTAGTGCAAATTATTGGAAGAAAACACACGTAGACTAATCTTGCACAAATAAAGAGAGAATACTGAAATGGGCTTGCGGCGCTCTCCAGAGCATGATGGTTGAATACTTTCAGATGAAAAGTTGAACAATAACGGCATATGGCTGAGAATGGCTGGGTCCATTTCGAGTGCTTGAACACTGCATTCATTAGGTGTCTTTTTATTTTGTTTTTTCTTGCAAAGCCTGCTTGTCTAGGAAACAATGTTTTTCTTAGTTGTTGTTTTAGCTGTCCAATATCAGACAGTGGCCTTTCATACATGAGTTAGAAAGTGGCCATTTTTTCATTTCATGTTTGAGGAATAAACACAAAAGCAGTCAATGTTAGGGCCATTTCTTGCCAAAGCTATGCTTGCTGGTTCACATGGAGGTCTATCCTTAGAGCAGAGTGCACTGTAAATAAGTCATTTGAGATCTGAAGTAGCTTGTCACATCCAGCACTGTCATATGTATATTTATAGCATTTTAGGAGGAAAACTTGCCCTTTGAGCTTTTATGTGTAGATGCCACTTGAAATGTTTAAAGGATGTGCCAACTCTAAGTCCTTAAGGATGGATAGACATTTTTGAAACATGCAAGTTATCAACAGTATATTGTAGAGTTCATGAACTTATCTTCAAATAGAATGTAAAACTAACCTGCCCCCTTTTCTTCTCTTCTCCTCCTTCTTTTTCTTGTCTTTTTTGTGTACCGGATTGTGTATGTTATTGTATGTGTCTACATTTGTGTGTGTGTGTGTGTGTGTGTTCTCTGGGTGTATCTTGAAGTCTCAGCTCAACAGAAGATGGGTCCCATAGAGCAGCATGGTTTGTACCGGCCTCCATCAGAGGAGAGGCTGTCCCCGGGCCCGCAGCCCCCGTCCCTCTGTGTTACAGGCAGCCAGAGGGTGGTCACCCTGGCCCAGCACATCAGTGTAAGTCCATTTAAAGGCTGTGATACCCACGACTTCAACAGCACAATGACATGTACTGGTGTGTTTACCCAGTTGTGCACAGTATTCCCTCTAATGTCACATACTCTTTGTGTGTATTGTCTTGTTGTCTTTCTACCATGTGTATTAGCAGCGCCAATGTCAGCAACACAAAATCCTGTACATTTGCTGTACTAGTGATTGGTGATTGAAGTAAATTAAATTCAAACGTGCACCAGAAAAGCAGATCGAATTTGTTTGCCATTCGTGTGTGATGTGAATGTGTCATTATGGCTAACAGGAGGTGATAACTAAAGACTACACCAGGCAGAGCCAGCACCAAGAGCAGAGCTACCATAGCTCCCCTGTCCTGGACCTGACCCGTCCACCCAGTGCCCCTCAGCTGCCACCCACCTCCCAGGAGTCTGCCCAAGGGTCCCGCTACACTCCAGAGGGCCCTGGGGTAGAACGCAACCGAGACCGGTAGGAACTGTATTGCATCTCTGTTTTACATGATCATTCCAGAGGAACAAATGTATTACATCTGTTGGCCGGGCGATGTCATTAATATTATGGTGTTGGATGTTGACTTTCTATTGTTAGAATTCTTTTCCAACCTTTTTTTTTTATCAGCATTGTTTTGAGCTGCGCATGTTTGCACTTTTTCAACAACATGCATACAGTTCCATACATTCACACCAGGGAGCTGTTCAGTACAACCACAGTCTGTACCGCTGGCCACTGAGCAGCTCCACTGAAGCAAGTGTGTGGGGGTTAAGTGCCTTGATCAAAGGCCGTGTGTATTACGGGAGGGAAGAGCACTGATCATTCACTCCACCAACCCACATTTTCCTGCTGATCTGGGGATAGAACTGGCGAACCAGGCCACCGCTTTCACCCTTAGACCATGGCTTACGGGCCTTGCCCCATCTTATTGGTTGCTTCTATAGTGCGTGTCTGTGTTTTCTCCCAAGGTCTCCCCCTCAGCCCAAGACATCGCCCGTCAGTGTTTCTAATGATGGCATTGAACCAGTGTCTCCTGCTGGAGCCATCTCTGAACCAGAAGTCCCCAACGAGCAGGGAGAGCCAGGGTAAGACCTCACACAGCCGTAGAACTGTACACAAACAGCTTAGGTGTCACTCACATATAATCCAGGGGTAGCTGCAGATTACCTTCATGGGTTTTATTGACATACTTATGTGCCACATGGATGAGGTTTCCCACAGCAAAGTTTTGACAATCAAAGTCAAGTCAGTAATGTTTCTGTGACTAACTTACCAGTTATCATCTGAATATGTTAAATAAACAAACACAAGGAGACTGAATTTATATTAAAAAAAAACAGAAAGCAAACACTTAAAGTTGTGCAAACCTACAAAAGATACATATCTCAGAGCGAATTTCCACATTCAGATATCATCACCATAACCATAAGTCATCACCATAACCATCAGTCAGGTCATAATAGTTTTTTTCAGTTTTTGTGATTATCCCTTTGCATAATGTTTGGGTGCTAGATTAGTATTTGTGTGTTGACCTGGCATTCTGTGCTTTCCCCCTACAGAATGGGCTCCCGTTCGCCTCCCAATGCCTCACAGCCCCCGGCCTTCTTCAGCAAGCTGACTGAGAGCACATCTGCCATTGTCAAATCAAAGAAACAGGAGATGATCAAAAAGATGACTGTGGTGGGAAGTGACAGCGACTTCAGTAAGTCTGATCTCACCGCTTCATCTCACGCAAAGCGGCCTTCGATTTTTTTTTTTTTTTTTAAGTCTTTTGTGATTTAACAAAGAATGGGCTCTTATGAAGAAACCATGTTCACACTTTCAGATCCTGGTCAGCCTGGAACAGAGATCTTCAATATGCCAGCATCTACCACTGCAGGTAAGATTTAGCTGCCTCATATATTATCAATGGAGAGGACAAGTGAGAAGACAGCCTTTCATAACACACTTTTGTTGTGCAAATGTTTCAGTAAGCCTACAGTGAATGTGTGCAGAGTGAAGGGTAAACAGGGTCATACCTCCCTTGGTCACTGAGTCTACAGAGTGTGTTTGGGCAGGTTATAGGTAGTAAGAACAAGGTTTGGGTCACTGTAGGGCAGTAGCCACTCATTGGAGAGAGAGAGAGAGAGAGAACAGTAGTTATTTAGAGAAGTTCAGCCCTACCTCCCTCTCTCTGGCCAGCCTCTGGAGACTCCTAACCCATATAATGGCCACTGATAGACTGAAAGCTGCGTTGGCACAAATGCATTGGCCCCTCCCACACTGCGGATGTGCTGACTGTTTCATTCTTCACCTCTCCTTTCTTGGCTCTTGTGCTGCTCTCAATCAGTGTTCTTCTTTGTTTTCTTTGCATTTTTCCCTGCTTTTTTCTTTTCTGGTCTCTGTGTTTCTCCCAGTCTTTATACACTACCAGTCAAAAGTTTGGACACACCTTCTCATTTAATGTTTTTTCTTTATTTTCATGACTATTTACATTGTAGATTCTCACTGAAGGCATCAAAACTATGAATGAACACATGGAATCATGTAGTAAACAAAAAAGTGTGAAATAATTCAAAACATGTTTTATATTTTAGATTCTTCAAAATAGCCACCTTTTGCTTTGATTACTGCTTTGCACACTCTTGGCATTCTCTCCATGAGCTTCATGAGCTAGTCACCTGAAATGGTTTTCCAACAGTCTTGAAGGAGTTCCCAGAGATGCTGAGCACTTGTTGGCCCTTTTGCCTTCACTCTGCGGTCCATCTCATCCCAAACCATCTGGATTGGGTTTAGATCAGGTGACTGTGGAGGCCAGGTCATCTGCCGCAGCACTCCATCACTCTCCTTCTTGGTCAAATAGCCCTTACACAGCCTGGAGGTGTGTTTGGA
>OMLB01018114.1:0-19248 GCA_900302555.1 Myripristis jacobus | reverse complement strand
AAACCATAGTGTAATGGCAGACATTGACCACTAGGTGATGCTTTATTTTCTTAGTTTGTTTGAAACTTCCTGTTTGTGTTTTTTCTGTTTCCTGTTTTGTCTTCGCGAAAGTGAACTTGAAAAAGGATGACGGTGGCAAGAAAAGAGCCCCTAGCATGTGTGCTATTTCCTTTACTTGTGTGGGAAATATAATAAGTTTGCAAGAATTTCTAAGAAATATCAAAGGCTGTGAAGATTACTTTGACAAGCAGTTTAACCCCTCATTGATTGGCAAGCAGGCAAAGTGGTATGTATTGTTTTATTTTGTCTGTTGGTCGTCACATTTTATTTCTTAAACTATGTGATGTGAAAGAGCCTTTATTTATTTTATTTATGATGTCTGTCTGTCTATATTTTAGTTCTACGGTGTTTCCATGATTTTACGAAGATCTGCCAAGTTAATAAACATCTGTAAAAAGAACCGGAGTCTCGCATCTAATCAATGGGCAGCATAATATATATTGAATTTCAGCTGCAAAAAAGTGGATATACTCTTTATGCATATTGAAACTTTACGATATCTAACAGAGGCCTTTTTTTCTCATTATGCAGACATTTTATTTAAAGAGCCATGCTTGATGTTTGATTTCCAGATGCTGTTTCTTCATCACAGCCTATGAGTCATGCCGTGTAGGATAACTTTGTCTCAGGCATTTCTTGAGCCGTCTAAGATGAAAAACAGCCTGAGAGCAGAGCAAATGTTCCTTCAGGAGCCGGGACGGGTCAACGGATGACCGACTGCATCAGCTTTCCCTTTGAATGGAGTCAAAAGATGTGTTTTGTGTTGCAAAACTACATAAACGGCATTAAAAAAAAGCCACTATCATGCACAACAATTTCCATCACAAATAGAGCCATAATAAAAAAGGCAGAAGTAAACCACAATGTGAGTGAGAGAATGAGTTATTGTTAATATTTGCAGTTTTAGAGCAATTTTCAAGCGCAATTTTCACAACAATACCCCATTAACCATTTTTTTCCATGTCTATATAGGCAAACAACACAAATTACAAACACATTATATTAAATGAAGCAATTTCTCTAAGTGTTGTTTCCAAGTGTGCTATTTCTCCAAGTGCACAGAGGGAAAAAAAATCACGACTTGAATAAATCTCGAGGCTTTATGAAAGTGGCGACTGCAGCATCCCAAGGGTTTCCCACTTGCCTGCTTTAAACAGTGCTCATGGAAAATATTAAGAGGAGAGCCCATTTATTTTCCACTGTGCTGGTACATAAATAAAACAAGAAAATAAAACAAGACGCACCAAAAAAAAAAAAAAAAAAAAAAAGGAATGAGGGACACTATTAAAATTGAGTTGTCTCTTTTTCCTACGGTTTCATCTCCCTGTGGAATTCCAAGGTAATTACGATGATGGTGGTGTATCATCACTTTTTAAGTGGCATCAGTTATACGCATAAAAACATCATTTAACATGCGCAGAGAGAGGATATGAATCTAAAATATGCTACTCATAATAACTTCAGCATGCATTCAGAAAGACCAGCTACCATTTAGACAGCTTGTTTAATATTGTCTCTTTTCTAGATGTGAAATTATCTTTTTGAATGTAAATTTGATTTAAAATCCAAACTACTGAGGGTTAAAATTGTGCTGGAGTTGGAGTGTAACCCTGTTTTGTTTTTTTTGGGGTTTTTTTTTGGTTTGTTTGTTTGTTTTTTTGCACCATGATCTGATCACAGTGTCACCGGAAATTATTTGCTGTCTTTACAGAAATAAAAATCAAGGCTCACTCATGTAATGGCTCCACTTAGCAACACTGTTTCCTAAAAATGACATTCCCATACAACTAAAATGCATTTCTTAATTACGTTTAGGAGAAACATATTTTATCACATATTACGTTTGTTTCTGATGCACACAAATATGTTTCAAATCAACATATTTTATATATCAAGTTGGGCAGCATTTCAGCCAGATTCACGACCAGAACCACTTGGTTAAGGTTGGAGAACGGTTGTGGTTAGCCATGCAATCCGCTTGGTTACAGTAACGTCATGTAACGCTTGCAAAAAAAACACCACCACCACCTTCCAGGGCAGCCGTGAAAAAGAGCCATTCGTTTGTAAGTTTCACAAACGAATGGTATCCACAACAAAAAATGTGTTTTGAAACGTAATTGAGAATGCAGTTTAGTTGTATGAGAACATATTTTTTTTTGGCGACAGGGCAGAGGTCAAACAAGATCGGCAATGAGGATTTTACATTGTTCAAAATTCAAATGATTCAAGCCAAAACCTCAACCTCAATTCTGATGCTAATCAAAGAGGGTTTCACTGAATTGTGTTTTACTTCAGAAACAAAACCCACAGCTCCTCAGCTTACAACTTAAAGACGTGTGTGTGTGTCTGTGTGTGTGTGTGTGTGTTACACTGTGTTACAGACTTTAACACAGATCAGTCAATCTATTTCTTTTTCTTCTTTTGTGTGTGAATGTTTCTCATGTGTAACTTTTAGCTTTCTGCTGCCTTTGCCACCAGGCCTCCCTGAGTGAGGATATAATGTATCTCCATGGGACTCTCCTGGATTAATAAAGGGTAAATACAAATAAAACATAAATAAGAAAGACTCCAAGAATACACACTGTTTATATTAAAAGTAGAGAAAATGTAGTGCTGAATCAGTAAATAAATATGAAATATTAAAATGCTGGATAAACTGCATTACAGCCTACAGTCCGTTTAATTTAAGATGAAGCTGCTATGATACAACATAATTCAAATTCAGCCGTGATTTTCCATTCCCATTTCCAACAGTAACTGGGCAATGCATGCACAGTTGATTAATATGATTTTGAAAATGCCAAAATCAGGGAGAACTGATTAAAATAGAATAGAATAGAATAGAATAGAATAGAATAGAAAACACTCCTGGGGTTCAACATCAGACTAGGACCTGTGATCATGAAGCCTCAATTTTTAAATTAATTTGATTTTTTATTTTAAAAGAAATGCATTCATTTATTTTCTATATTTTATGTATTATTATTATTATTATTATTGTTATTGTTATTATTGTTGTTGTTGTTATTATCGTTATTATTCTATTTATTTATTTATTTATTTTTGTGTCCGAGTTCTGTGTCAGGCTGGTTCCTTCACAGATCTAAAGTGTTATACAATACAGATATGAATATAATCCCCACCATCATTCATCAGAGGGTCAAAAACATGAACTCTGTACCAGCTGATCTGTTTGGGTCTTGTCTGATTCTGCCTGCGGTGACCTTTGACCCCTGATGGCCCTGTAATCTCACCCCCCGACAGACGCCAGCCACTGCTGTCTCTAATTACAGTTACATAACACGAGGCTTGTTCTCGCTAATTATTATTACAGTGAAGATGCCATTTATTCTCACTGGATAATTTCTTTACTGTGGGCAAGAACAGCATCTGCACAATCCCCAAAAATGTAATCCTCAGCACTGCTTTGTGTGCGTCATGAGAAAAAAGAAAAACAGTGATGAGTTTGGTATCCTCAGATGAACTTCATTGGTTGGAGTATTGACAACAGAAGCTTATCGATAGGGAACCAACAAGGCGACGCATGAAACCACATCTGCACATCGCATGAAGTGTGCTGTGGTCTGCGGTTTGTGTGACGAACAACAATCCAGTTAAAGATGCACAAGTAAATGCAACACAGCGACATCTCACTCGGAAACCTGGCATGCTGCAGGAAGGTTAGAGGAGAGGAGAGCTGCGCCTGTTCACGATGAAAAAGTGGGCGTGCAGCAGCTGGTTTACAGGTCAACAGAAGCTGGCTGGCTGGTTGTTGCATTTCCCCGCTGCTTCTCTTCTTTTTCAGCCGCTCTATACACTGAAAGAGGAGAATACATGTCCAAAAGGTTCCAAAGGGCTGCATATGGTTATGGTTGTGAAACGTCTTATAATATTCAAATAACATGTGAAAGACAGAAAAATGGGTCATCTGGGAGCGTTTTGTATCTGCTGAATCTTTGAAAGGTCACAGATACCGTCATTTACTGTCTTACTTTTTCATTCGCTTGATGGACAGAGTTCTTATGCTGCCATTAAAATGAGAAATAGGAATTGATCTGGATTTAGTTTGTCACCAGACCCTAAAATACTGGTGGATAATGCAATATGACTAATGCATTACTTAAGTGTAAATACTGACTTAACCCTGGACTCTTGAACGCAAGATGCTTGGCCCACTGCAAGACGGTTAGAAGAGAGAAGAGTTCACGATGAAGAAGTTGGCGGCCAGCAGCTGGGTTACAGGATCGGCAACTCAGCTATATTGAAATATTGTTGTTTGGGTTTTTAGGAGGTTGTTGTAAATCAAGGTTTCTCGACCACTCGCCTGAAGAAGCCAGAGTCCTGCAAGGGTCCCGTTTTACAAACTCGTTCCAACCCGAACCCTCAAACCTCAATATCAGACCAATCTAGGCTTGTCATGACACCAGACATTCAGTAGTTGATACCAGGACCAGTGAATTTCCACAAGTCTTAAAAAAAAAAAAATGACAAAAGCAAAAATCCAATTTACTTCAACATACACTCCTTTATTAAAATGTGTTGAATACATAAGTATTTAAAACAAACAATAAGTCAGTTGTGCTCAAATAACTTTTTAGATTGCACAGAATTAGAAAAAGAAATGACTATTTAATGGGAAACTTTGATAGCACTGTCTGCATATTTTGTTTTGCAAATTTATTATTATCCCCTGAGCATCCGCCTCAAATGCAAAACACTTCCATTCACAACTCTTGTTGTTTTTCTTTTGGACAAGCCGAGGTGGAGCTGCTCCTCCATCTTTCACTTGTGTTTGTCTCTTCTTCGGCACACACTTGAACAAGCATAAATCGTATGTATACTGCCCCCGTCAGTTCTGGAGGAATATTTTACATCTCGCTGAAGGCTAAATCTAAATAAATACTAAATCTAAATAAATACATCCACTACCTACGGTAGCTGCACTGCTGTAGAAAAATGGGTACCGTCATGTTTTTGGACTATTGGCATCGTCTTGGTACTGCAGTATCATGCCTTCCTTTTACCGACTGTGATTTTCTCTAAATCGACTCTGCACCCGAGCCGACCCATTAAGGTAGGACCTGAAACCCGACTCGTATTGCTGTCAAACCTATTGCCCCACATTCTGCTGAAAACGGTTATTTTTAACTTCAGTTTGGCTGAACAGTGAAGTCACTGACTCACCACCTGTAATCACTGAATCTCCCCTGCACGTCTGACTTGGCTTGTGTTTTCAACGGTCAGATGTTCACCGCTTGGTCCTCATGATAATGACTGACGTGTGGTTTTGATTGCTTTCAGTCGCTGTCTGTCAGGGCAGTGACCTATCCTGTTTTTTTGCTTTGTTTTTTTGACTGACTTCTTCCTCTCCTCTCTCCCTCTCTCTGGACTACTTGATTGAAAATAAGTTAACTCAGCATTTCAACCATTTAACGCCAAGCCCTTTTTTTAACCTGTGCCACAATTTTGATAATGTATTACAGCAGATGAGCAGCTGCCTCCCTGTGTTTTTGTTCTTGTTACTGTAAGGGGCTGAGATGCCTGGTGCTCGTTCCCGCTGTCGGCTCAGTCCAGCGACTACCCGCGGGCCGACTTTCGCCTCAAAGCCGGGCCACCCACACACCAGAGCATGTTTGGCTCATTAGAAGAGAGTCCGAAACTGAAGACCTGCTGCTTCGTTTGGTTTGAAATGAGCTAAAAGGGAGCGAGAGAGGGACCTCGTCGCCCCCACGTCCCTTTATGGCCCTTTAAGACTCAGCTGAGACACCAACCCCCATGTTTGTTGCATTTGCGGGAGCCACTGTTGTGTTTGAGAGTGTCCCATTATCAAGCGGGCTGAATTAAGCGAGGATGGGTGCCTTTGCAGCTTTTCAACACTCCCTTGAAATTGAAGCAATTAAAGTGCCGCCTTAAAAGTGCAGGTTACCCCATCAGACATTCCCTAAAAGCAGAGCACAGCAGAGGAGACAGCTTCCCAGCAAATGTAGTGACTTAACTGTGACTGCACCGGCTGCAACTCCAATTACTGTAATATTCAGACAGAACAAATAAAAGTCGATATGAAAGTGTGAAGTTATGCATAATATCATGAGAAGGAATGAGTCAGTAAGTCCCATCTTAAAACCTTAGTGGAGAACCTTTCCTGATTTTACTTTTTTTTCTTTGAAGTGTATTTTATTGTCTTTCATTGTTTTGTTTTTTTTATACTCCAAAATGTTTTTTTTTTAAACCTGATGAGTTTATGGCTTGTTTTATTTTTTGGCTGCCTTCATGAAGCACTTTGTACTGTGGATTTTATGCTTGCTCCATAAATAAAGAATATTATTATCTTATTTCCCTTATGATAATTACGCATATTTTGTATTTTTTGGGCTGTTTGACAGCTGTGACTTTCTCACAAGAACAAAAACAACAATAAACTAAGAGATATACCATAGTGCAATTTTACAACTATACATGAGGCTTGGCTGATTATTTTTGTTGATGTTTCATATGATTAAAGCAGTCTCCCCCCTATAAGGCTGGGAAGCCAACACACTACCAACACTCAGAAAAGAAAAAGTGTGCACTTCCGTCGTACCGAGCGTGGCGGTGATGTGACACGGGCGTCGTCTTGCTAGTCACCGCTAACGCGTGTTGTCACTGCAGTGGCGGCTGGCATCAACAGGAAGGGAAGATTGAAGGAAACGCATCCCAGAACTGCTGCTGCAATTCACGCTCTCCCTCCCTCCCTCTCTGTCTGTCAGCGCAGCTCCTCGCCTGTCACACTTAACACTTCTAATTGAGTGTCACTCAGTTGGGAGGGAGAGGGTTCGGGGGTTGTAATGCGATGCAGGGAAAGACTTTGCACAAGCTCGCTGGCATACTTTAAGACTTTGTTCTGAGGAGTAACTGGGAAATACAGTGTCTCATGTAAGCTGGTATCATTAAACCACTGATATTTGTTATCTAGCAGCAACTCTTCTGAGGGGGTCAGGCACCTCACAGTACAGTCCATTCCAGTCATAACACAGGGTTCTGCTTGTGTTAACTATAAACTAAAGACTTTCTGAATTAAAAATACCTTCATGGGTAAAGCAAGAGCACGGGGACGGCTTCTTCGATGTCCAAAAAATGTGCTGCATCACTTAACTGTCTTAGATTATATCGCTCCACCAATCCCAACCACCACCAACCTTGCAGGGAGAGTGCACCAAATTATATAGTCCCCTATCTAGCTATAAAGCAGAGAATACAATATATATGAAGCTGCAACTAATTAAATAATGCAAATTCTCTCAATAAACCTGTGAAAGTAAACTCCAAAATAAATCTTCACAAAAATAAATCTCATCTTGTACAATGTCCAAAACCAGCCGCCTGAGAGGACTGTTATCTTACCTGATGACTGGACGTTATCAGTCCTAATCCCCCCACAGGTTTGGGTTAGTGGGTCCCACCTGCACCTTCTAGTGGCTCAGAAGCTGTTAGCATCTGTTGCTGTCATCAGTCTGTCACTGATCATTTGTTCTCTGTGATCTGATTTTTTAAAGGTAGGGAAGGATAAAATTAAGTAAACATGTACTTCAGTAAAAGTAAAATTACTGACTTAAAAAAAATACAAAAAAAAAAGAGAACCTCTGAGAACCATTAACACAGATTTCTGCCTTCAACGTCTCTCTCGGGGTTCATGCCCAAGGCCTGTTTGCTCCAGATGTAGAAAACTGCTTATTTTCTCTAAATTGGGCCAGAGCTGCAAAAATTAACATGCTATTTCCATTTCCAAATGAACTCACTGAAGTTTACGGCCTCTGTCTGGCCTCTCACGGACCCCCCCACCCACACACACACACACACACACACACACACACACACTCCCCACCCAAAGGCTCAGTCTAATTCCTGTACAGTCAAGCTATTTTCATCCTGCCTTCAGCCAAAGCTCGGGAAGATGCTCCAGCCTCCAAACATTTTGCACTGCAAGGGCCTCTGTGGAGTGAAAAAAAAAGCTCTGTCTGCAGCAAATTAATATGTTCCAGCAATTTTTCCATACACTGCTCTCTGACAGCTACATAAAAAGTTGACAGTTGCTGTCATGATGTATGCATGTATGCATGTGTGATGATTAATTTAGCATCATGTTTTAATCCCACAGCTTTGACTCTATTTGTCAGCACTCAAATGTGACAGCGAAACAATTTAACACTTCATACAAACCAAAATATCTTTTAATAACAGGGTCCCTACGGCAAAATCACTTCCATCAAAGTAAACTTCAGAGTCCATAGCACGAAAAAAGTTTCAATGAATATCAAGTTATGATTTAGGAATATATGCAGCTTCCCCGCTTGAGAGAGATTAATGCATCTATCTGGCAATTTTTAACTGGATTCCACTTAATGACCGAACAGACTTTTTTCCTCCTTTTATTTTGTCAGGCTCTGCAGTTTAGTTTGATAATACAGTTAGACACCTCCACCTGTTCCATTGAGTCCATTAGCTAATATAGTCAATATGTGAAAAGCCTTTGAATGAAGAAAAAAGACAGAAAACAAAATATTTACATATTATTGCACATAAATGTAAAAAAAATAAAAGCACACATTTGCAAACACTAAAAATCGGTGCCTTTTTTCCACTTAATTTACATGAATTACCTCATTAAATGCAAATAAAGGTCCCAGTGTTTTCTAGAGACACCTGTTTGACTTGACAATGAAAATCACTTGTGACGTGTCCTTGGATAATTACAGTATGTTCACCATAACTCGGCGCTGAAATGAGCGCCGGTGCACGTGTAAGCAGATGTGCCAGTTGATAAATCTGCGTCCAGATGTGTGTGTGAGGCCTCTGTGGCAGTGAGCGATGCTGGCTCCCCCTGCCACTTCATCACCGAGACGCAGATCTGACAGAAAAACTCTGACACAGGAAATTCTTCCACATTATAAGGTGGAACAGCTTGGGCATAATTAGAAATAATGTGCGGAAGTGGAGTAGGGAAATGAACCATTACAACAAAGATCAGTTCTTATTATGGCTTATCCAGTTTTTTTACAGGTCAGGCACTGGTGTGCTTCTTTTTTTAAAACTCAGACAGGAGAGAGGAGAGAGACTTTTTCCATTTCACTGCAATAAATTAAAAAGGGAGACTTGCATGAAGAGAGCAGATTATATGAGATGTCTAAGTAGAGAAATAAAGAATTAGATTAAAAAAGAAAAAAGAAAAATCAGCATCCATAAAAGGCAATGTAGCTCACATTCTAAAGAGTACATTAAATTTCTGAATCATGAATCCTTGTAAAGCCCTGTTATTAAAGGGAACTGTTATTAAAGGGAAGCCTCATGGTACTCATTAACTTTTATATCAGCCAGTCAGGCGATAAATGGCTAAAACAATAAAGAAAAATATCAGCGGACAATGTTTAAACCCGTTTTTACACTAACCAAGAACCAATAAGGACCAGTAGATTTGTATCTAGCTTCTTTGCCATTTTCTGCATTTTGAAGTGTTGAAACCTTCATTTCAGATAGATTACATTACAAATTTGGAGTTTTCAAACATGTATGTATCAAAAGGCAAATGGACTGCATTGCAATAGAGCTTTTCTAGTTTACTGATCACTCAAAGTGCTTAATGTCTTGCCTCATTTACACACTGTCCAAGGTACGGTCAGTGTCATGCTCAAGGGCACTTCAACACGCTGTCTGAAGGAGCCTGGGATCGAACCAGGAACCCACCAATTACCAGGCAACCACTTTACCACCTGAGCCATGTTGGTCCGATCATCAGCTTGGCAAGTCTGGATTTGAGGATTTCCTCCCATGGCTCAAGTTCAGTCAAGCTGAGGGGCGACGGCGAACATCCTGGGCACTTGAGGAGTTTTCTTGTTCAGAAACCATACCTGTATCAGCTGTGTCGTCAGGGTCAACGTCCTGTTGAAACAGAAATTGTCAATCCATAAGGTCTTCGGTATTCTGCGTGTATTTGGCCTGGCGTTGCTGCTGAAAATCCCCTCATACCCTGATACTGTCTTTGGACCATGTGGTGGGGAGTGTTTGAGCTGACCAAAGACCTTTTTGGACCACCAGCTCTAAAACAAACCTGAGTAATCCCAGAATTTTCCAGTTGGTAATGAGGGAACCCACTGTGCTTTTGTGAACTCCCAACACTTCACATATGGTTTCACACCTTTCCTCAGCACTGTGCCTCCTCACAGTTTAGTCTCTAAATTTGTCTGATTTCCTTGGACTTTTCTGTTCTTACATGCATGGACATCTGTGTGATCTACACACTGCATATACAGTGTGTAGATAAATATGTTTCATTCTCAGGGCCCTGTATTATGTCCGGCGCAAAGTGGAGCTTGCAAGTGTTGAGGGCTAGTTTCCAACCAGCGCAGTTGTCATTTTCCTACATAGCAAATGCAGCTGTTTCCATCTGAGCTCCCATGGGCATGTTGGTCTTAAAAAGTTATTTTAAGGGCGCCTTATCAAGATATTAATGTGTGCCTACACAGATCCGTTTCCTGTGCAGAGAAGCCTTCCTTCTTACCTGGAAAATGTGTCATTATCACAGCAATCCACCAAGGTGTGATGCACTCTGATTGGTTTACTGCATGTTACGCCCAAAACACAGCCATGATTAATGAAGACACTCAGTACAACCCTTTTGAACCAGGCACCTGGAGCTATGACCTTTTTTCCGCCATTAAAAGAGCAAAAGTGGACTTGGACATGCCCTAAATGCACCATACTCCTTAGACCATGCACTTAAATTGTTAAAACTGAGAAGAAATTCAAAGAAATTCAAAGGAAATGTATGGGAACAGAGTCTGTTCCTGCAAAGCATTTGAATTCTTTCTGACTCAAAATGACAGTTTATCGTTTTTAATTCATTTGGAAGCATTTTAATGACAAAAGCACTTTGTCATCGTGGGTTATTGTGTCCAGGTCAGCAGCTGCCAACCCCGCCAGATATTACTCAGATATTTGGAAAAACACAAATGAATAATCCCAGCATTTACAGCTCTGTAAATATACAAAACTAAGACCCATAACTATCAAAAAAAAGAGGTAACAAAGACAAATAGGAACAGAATTTTTACTATATAAACACAAATTTGAAAAAAGAGAATTGGATAGTATTACCTACAAAATAAAAATAAATTTAACAAATCCTTTATCACACAAATAGAATAACACACTCATAAAGAGGAGAACCTGATTATTACAATATTGCACTTCAAACAAGAAACACAAGTGAAATTGCCATCTAAACCCAAATAATCCTAACATTTACAACTGTAGAAATACAAATGTATAAATAAAAATGAGACTCATACATATCAAAAAGAGGTAAACAAATAGATTTTAGGATATAAGTACAAATTAAAAAGAGAATCAAATTATTCCACATGTCATATTATTCTTAATGATTGAGCACAAACCAGAAAAAGTGAAACTCTATATTCACAGTTTTATGAATGAACTGTGGTTTATTTGGTGCAGTTCAGTACCAAACAACATCAGTGATCAGAGTGAGATTTCTGACTTGTCTTGTTAAAAACATCAGCGATGTGCATGATAACAGGGATGTGTGTATTTCAAGGGGACCGGCCCTGTTGGTTGCTTGATTTCCACCAGCTCAAAATGGACATTTGCACATCGGCAGACTTTGGGGAAAAAAGAAGAAAAAAAATCACTGATGAAGAAAGCAATTACTGTACCAGAGGTCTGGTTCAAACAGGGCTTGGGAAAAAAAACATGGGGCTTGCATCTCACGTGTTCATGTTGTTTACCACATTCCTGCTCACTGGCTGGTTGCAAACGCCTCTTTGGGTGTTCCTGCTCAAATGAGTCTTGTAAGAGAGTGATGTGTTGTAAGATTGCATATGACTGTGTTCAGGTACCTGGAAATGAGCTCCATCCTGTTATCCTCTACATAACCGAAACTCTCATTATTCCGCTGCAGCTGAGTGGAAACAAATGCAATCTGTATGGAAATGCACACTGCTTAGTAACAACAGGGTAAATAGACATGCTGGACTGGGAATATCATGCAAGAACCTGATGATGAGGGTTGTATGCCGGGCACAGCCAATTTGTTAGAGGTGCTGACATCGTAGTGTAGTCTTTCATTCATGTGTGGATTAGTCATGGACTTCAAAGGACTGCTGTGTGAAAACCTCAGGAAATCATGGGAATCTGTTGACTTGGTTCAAAAACTAACAAATGTTTTTGTTTTTTTGTTTTTTTTTAGTCGCTGTGAGTTTGTGAACTAGCAAATTACCTCTCCCTCCGGTTTCCGAACAGCATGCGCCTAATTGATGTTATAAGAAACGTGACATTTTTTTCTGTGCTCTCATATCTCTCTCTAGATCCAACTGTTCTGGCCACGAAGACAGGTGGCATAATTACACTTTCGGGTTTGTACTGGCAAGAGTAGATCCTCTCCGCAGGAAATGTTCATTTTAACAAATGATGTACAGGTCTATTCTTGTTTTCTTCCAGTCATCCTGTTAAGCGCAGGTTTCACTAAAACAGAAAAAGACTGTGTTATGTTGTCAGGTTTTCTGTTGCCAGTGGAGCTGCCCACAACCTGCAGGCATTTATAGTCCCACTCTCTCCACAGACTCCACAGGCGCTGCTGCAGCGCCCAAAAGAAATGTTTCCACTCGATGAAAACGTGTGTCCTTGGCCTTTTTGCATGTATTTTTTTTACAGTTACTGTTGCATAAAAGAGTAGTTGCATAAAAGCAAATCATCGCGGTGTCATGGAGTATCTGTGAATTCTGCGTGGGGTTACCATGTGGTGTCCTGTTATCATGTGCGTTTCACTGAATTCAGTCCAAAACACCTCCAGAAGGCTCAACAGTGCTTGTAGCACCCCACCCACAGCACCAGCCCCTCAGCACAAAACACAGCTAAAGCAACAGAAATGCCAACCTCCAGCCCACCTTCTATTGTTCAAAGTGTGTCAAAAATAACTAATGCAGCACAAACTTCCAGCCTAATTTAAAAAAGAAAACCCTCTCCATAAGCCTGGGATTTGAAAAAAAGATTCTTTATTTTCACAAAAAGCCCGTATGAAAACCAGATATGATTTCGCCGTGTTTCCGTCAAAAGACTTGACGGCATTATTTGTTCTGATCTAATGGCGATCACCCTCTCTTACATAAGCATGGAAAGTCCCACTTCCAAGAGATAATCCTCTTCTGTGAGTGTGTGTAAGTGGTTGTAGGAGTGGATTTATGAGACAAACAAAACAGTAAACCTCAGGAGAAATAAACATGAAATTGATTTAAATAAATCTTATTAGCGGGGAATGGATTTGAGCTCCAAGAAAAGCGCACTGGTGGAGGAGATTTAAATCATCCATCAAGTTGCCAGCAGAAATGCATTTTAGCATAATTCAGCTAATAGGAATGGAGGCTCTTAATAACTCTGCTCTCTACAAAATATGAACTGACAATCAAGCAGAGTGAATGTGCAAGGTCAGTAGGAAGCAGATATGTGCGCTTGGGAACACCTGGAGTTGATTTCAGCGTCCCCGTTACCATCCCAGTGAAACGTGATCAGCTTTATCACCACGCCACAGAGGCTCCTTTTTCCATTTTGCAGAAATGCCCAGCAGCTGTATCCTTACACACTGTGGAAGGTCACAAGATGTGATTGCACACCGTATTAGCAAACATGAACTTCTTGCATCTGAACCACAGAAACCTCAGAATCACATTTCCCTGTGTCACCTTGATCGGCGGCGGCTTGGCAAATGGATGTGGACACGGACGGAAGATGAAATCCAGGGGAAAACATGAGCGATGTGTGCGAGAAGTGAGCTGTTTGATTTGCTGATGTTACACTATGCTGCATATTGCATTGTATTTACATGTGCAGAGTGTATTCATATATGAGGAATATTCCAATAAAGAGGCATCCACCATTTAAAACAATGCGATGCATAAGCCACTGTACAAAATTACTACTGGCACAAACGTAAAACTCACAATTGAGGGTTTTTATTGGCGGTCTGGATCCCCATAATTAACAAAACAAAACAAAAAAAACCCTCTTTCTGTTAAGTACTATTTACAACAAGACATTTTCAAAAATGCTACTTTTAAATACAGACCAAAATATATCTCTTAATTTTTTTCATCCCAAAGAGCATACAGAATATAGCATCATAAACTGAAACTGCTTATGAATACACAAAGTTTGTCTATCCCTGGATTTTAAGACATTTTGTCATGACAAAATCATTTTAAAATGCCTTTCTCTCTCTCTCTCTCTCTCTCTCTGAGATCTGCACAAAGTGCTCATCTGCATCCGAGTCGAAAGAAAGCCCTAAAGTTTTATGTGAAGCAATAAAATTAAACATAGGCATAAAGTGTAGTGTGGCATACACACCCATGTGTCACTTTGGGTTAACTTGTGTAACTGCAGTAATTTTATTTCAGATGACTGCCTGTGTGCACAAGTGCGCTAGTCTTATGTTTAAATCCTATCGTTTATTTATTGTTTTTAGTCTTTTTTTTTTTTAACTGTCTCTGTATTTTTCTAATCTCTTGTCTATTTTGTACTGTCTGAGCATTCTTCAAAATGCTCTCGGCTGAAAAATGGGTTTTCTTTTTGTTTATTTCTCTTGGAGACTTGACTTTTACTTACAGACTGATATTGGTATCAGCTCTTCCACTGACGGGGAGAGGAATTTCTGCACCTCCCTGAGACCTGGTTTTGTGCTGTGCACGTACAAGCACAATTTGTGACATCACACAATAGTAGAAGATATGCAAATTAGATTGTGTGATGGAATTTTATTATTCAAGCGTGTATTATGCTTAATTCTCCAACACATCTAGTATTAATCATTGAAGGTCATCCCATGCTATGTGTTTAACTCACTGAACTCACTGACACAACACCCAAGCAAAGAGACTAGGAAATTCAAAATATATCATGTATTCATGTTTGACAATGATGTGTTTGCTTATGTTTATCATTAAAATCACATAACCACTTTTAATCCATATTCATGCATATTCTGTATTCCATTCTGTGCTTATACTATATACATGTTTTTCTGCACCAAACAGCTTCATACTGTCCTTGTTACCTTGTTTTGGTATTTAGCTGTGGTAAAACTGTTGAGCCATGCTTCTGAAACATGACTGACAGAGACCACATTGCAAAAGTCATGTGTGTGTGATATGGCCCTAAAAGATGTTTGGCAGTTGGCAAATTTGTATATTCATAGATTCTTGCATACACAATGAGGATAAATTAATAGAGGTGCTTGCAAGCTACATTTAGTAGTTTATTAAACATGTTTTTTTGTGGAATAAACATAAAACAATATTTAAATAAAAACAGAATTTGCAATACATAAGGAACCAGTGCAAACAGAGAGAAGGGTGTACCAAACAAATTGCCCTTAGAAGAATCACATTATATCATACATTATTGTGGCAGGAGGGGCATTAGGACCTGGTGGAGGTGTGACTGTTGGCAGTATCTGGAGCCAAGACTTTTGATTGGATGATGACATCCTGATTAAAAGGTCACATGACTGGGTCAGCATATCAGGCAGAACATTACACTGATTTACATCTGGCCTCTCTGACTGAAGTTTTACTGTCTCTTTTGGAGACTTTGTGTCCGATGCCTCCCCTCTGTCTTGTGGGGTCCCACAGGGCTCAGTTTTTGGGCCCTTGCTGTTCCCCATAAATTTGCTGCTTCTGGGAGAGATCATCAATAGTTTTGATATTGCTTACCATTTATATGTGGAAGCCTTGCAGTCCTAGTGGCACGGTGGTGCAGTGGTTAGCCCTGTCACCTCACAGCAAGAAGGTCTTGGGTTTGATTCCCAGTTGGTCGACCAGGGTCCTCTTTAGAGTTTTCATGTTCTTCCTGTGTCTGTGTGGGTTTCCACCAGGAGCTTAGTTTTACAAAAGACATGCAAGACAGGTGAATTGTTAATACGAAATTGCCCCTCGGCATGAATGTGCTTGTTTGTCAGTCTGCCCTGTGATGGACTGGCAGCGTTTCCAGGGTGCTTCCCCTGCCTTGAGCCCAGTGAGCACTGGGATAGGCTCTAGCACTTTCTGCGTCCCTTAAGCGGATAAACAGTTTGGAAAATTAATGAAGGACTTACAGCTCTGCTTCTCATGCAAACCCACTGAGGTTTTGAGGTTATCCAGGCTCCCTGACTGTTTCAATGCTGTTAGGGACTGGACAGCGTAAAACTCCTTACAGCTCAATGCCAACAAGACGGAGGTCTTGATTGTTGCTCCGGATAAGGAGGCCCCCATGATCTTACAAAATATTGGGTCTCTTTCTTCCGCTGTCTGCCCTAATCTGCATAATTTAGTAATTATCTCTGACCAATCCATCCAAAGCAACTGACCAGATCCTGCATCTTTCATTGAAGAAACATTAGTAAACTGAGAACGGGAGTTTCAGCCCCTGAACTGGAAATGCTCATACATTCACTCATCTCATCTCGCATTGACTACTGCAACTCTCTCTTCTCAGCACCCTGTACCTATGCTCTTGACTGCCTGCAGGCAATCCAAAACGCTGCTGCAACACTACTCACTAGGTCAAATAAACGGGCTCACATTACCCCTTTACTCAGAGCTCTGTATTGGCTTCCTGTCGGGTACAGGATTAGGTTTAAATTTCTCCCTCTCGCCTCCAGAGCACTGCGCTGACAGGCCCCTGCACATCTCTATGAACTACCTCACCCTAATTCACCAGCTTGCACTCTTAGGACTAATCTTTTAAAACTCTTTTAAAAGGCAGCTAAAGACACATCTTTGTAGACAGGCAACAGAAAATGATGCAACATGCCCATCATATGACTTTAACAATTTAGAAATTATTATACAGGCCAATTATCTTTAAATAGGCGCTGTGATCCTATGCCAGCACAACACAAACACTCACAAAAGGTCTGATTTAAAAATATAAAATTTATTTACATGAATAAATAAAAGAAACTAAATCACTGGTAAATGAACTACAAAACAGATAATGTCAAAATGCTGAAGATCCCCTACAAAAATAAAACAACACCCACTGCTCGCAGGTTAAAATCCAACTGAAACAAGTCCATACATCTCTGAAAATGTTCAGTCGCAGCTCCCATGTTACCCGTTCCAGCCCATCTGCATTGTATCCATGTGTGTCAACTACCAGCCGCTCTGATCCTCTCACACACCCAAAATAATAAATTGAATATGTACATTGATATTCTTGATTATACTGCATTTTCGTACTTTTAAACTCAATGTGAACAGACTGCACGCTCAAAACCAGGACAGAATGAGCATGTAGTAGCTTTTGGGACTTGGTTCTGGTTTTAACCAGAGAAATACCTGGTCAGGAACATTCAGGAGGTCCTTGGTGCTACCAGGTCCTCACTGTATCCAGGTAGATATTACTCGGCGGGGTGCTGGTTACCATTTATGTTGATGGTAGTGAGGTCAGGGAGAGCTTCTGAATCTTTTTGTTCAACTCTTTCTAGTGCAGGTGGTGGAGTTGGAGTTTTTATTTGGTATCCGGATTCATTCTTTTTTTCAGGATTCTGTGGAAAATATTTTTACTGAAATATGTGTAAATCTTAGACACCATTATGTTTAATGTGAATCAGAAATTGTATGGACATGAGTTGATCAGGAAGTTTTAATTGTGTAAAAACCTTGGCTGGGTGTATCAGCTGGAAAAAATAAAAAGACAGCATGGATCAAAATTTTGGCTGTTTTAAAAAGTGTATAAAAGCAGACATAACACAAACTGGATGGGAGTGCCTGTTGATCCATGGACTGGTTTGGTTTATCGTCTCTGACTGAGGGGAATGAACCCACATCAGATTTTGAGTTCATTTTGAGTTTTTCATTAAAGATATTGGACAAGACAAGAGTGGAGGAAGACCCGCTCTCGTCCTGCTTAAGTGGGACCGCAGTATTTTGGACTGCAGTTCGTATGGGTGCTTGAAAAAGCTTGAAGTTTAATGAGATATTTCCATGGTTTGACAAGTGCTTTGATTTTGAATAAAATAATTGAAGCTGCTTGAAATTGTAGATGCGTTACTCTCATACTAAACAGCTGGGTCAGTGGCATGTTTTGAAACTTGAAACTTTGTCATTTTTTCCTTTTATTGTCTCACTTCTGTAAGATGCTCTAACTAAGCATAATTGGGGTTGCTTATACCACAATAACATCTGATTTAATGTAAGGAAGAAGTGAAATCACTTTGAGTTGCCATAAACAGCTGCAAGGTGCTGGAAAAGCTTGAAAATGCACCTTGAAAGTGTTTGAAAAGTGCTCAAATTTGATATAAGAAAAGGTGTAGGAATGCTTTTTTTCCGTATTTCCCAACACCACAGCTCACAGCGTGTTTAATTTCTACCATTTTTGGTTTTACAAACTATATTTGGAGGGCAGTATTGCCTTATATTATAATATATATAATAATATAATAATAATACATAATATATAATAATATAATATATAATGTATCTAGTATATAATATAATATATAATATATATAATATATTATATATTATATATTAGATTAGGGACAGGAATGCCGCAGGTACTGATGATGACTTTTTATTCATAACACTTGAATACAATACGCAAAAAGTTTTTTGTTTTGTTGTTGTTTATCTGAACACCATGGTGCAGTGTTAATTTTAACAGCTGATTTTAGTTTTGTCTTAGTCTTTGGATTAAAATGCACATTACTTTTAGTCACATTTTAGTCCAGTTTTAGTCGACGAAATCTATAGAAGTTTTTGTTTCATTTTTTGTTTCACAGTGACTTTTCATCAGGCATACACACAGATGATTGTAGCTGCTCCTCAGTCTGAACTCCATGCATTTAATGATCCAGTGTGCAGAGCAGGGGAACAGGAGCTGCACTGACTGCTGCTTCACTGCAAATCAACAAACTCAACTGTCTTTCTTCAGCCGTTGTGGCTCGATTTATTTAGCTGCTTCACGTGTAACACTGCAAAATGCACATGCAGTGATTTGAATCCTGACAGCTGATCACAACAACACGGGCGTCACACAGCAGCACAGGGCGGCTCCTCTGTTCCTGCTGCGCTTTGTGTCTGATTTTCTGCAGCATTATCAGGAAAGTGTGAACATACAGCTCTTCTTCTTTTCTTGATTGGAGTGTTTGAATCACACCCTGCGTTC